>PVIC010000528.1:0-26756 GCA_004025085.1 Thryonomys swinderianus | reverse complement strand
CCACCTGGCCGTCCTTCTCCCTCAGCCTCGCAGAATCCTGGGATGACGCCTGTGTGGTGCCGGTACACTCTTGGCTGTGCACTGTTCCTGGAGACACACGGAAAGCACCCTGAAATCTATTCATACACCTTTGTAGAACAAAGACAGCATATACTTTGAGGGTTTCTAGTAAAGAATACATTAGGTGTTTATAAAGTATCAGCTATGGCATGTGGCACATAGGAGGTGCTTAATAAACGGTAACTAATGATTTTACTATAAAATAGAAGGTACCTAGTAGTTGGGTTTTTTTTAGTATTTCTATCGAACTGAATAAACAGGTATTCTAACCAATCAATCAATAGGTGGTTGAATCTATCTTCTTTTGCTAAGCTTATCACCTTTTCTTATTTCCTTGGTCTTTCACCTGTGTCTTTTTTCTTGAGTGAATACATTCTTCTGCTTTGCTTTATCTTCCCTCCATTTGCTTCAGCTAGCAAATTAACTGATCTATTTTGAAATCTCAAAGCCCTTCATCCCAGTATGTGTGTCTATTCTTGATGATCACTCAGAAATCAGAAAGGTTGCCTTTGTTCATCATGCCCTATCTTGTACCCACTTAGTGTCTTTAAAGGCACCACCTCCATCTTTCCGCATCTATGCCAAAGAAATACCATACTTCCGGGGTCTTGAGAAGTTCTCCCGGGCCCCTTTCCTGCTATATGTGCTTAAACATTTCGCATCGTCCCCACTCAGTCAAAATCCCAGCATCATCTCTGCAGGGAGCATTCCCGAATTCAAGCACCCATGTCAATGCCTGGTAGACACTAAGCATGGGAAGCCAGAGACTAGAAGCCTTGGTATCACAGTGCCCGGGAGGTGCTGTGGCATCGGCATAAGGTGGCCCTTCCACTTGCGTTTGTGTCCATGAAGTCCAGGCAGCTGCTTTCTGACCACGTGCAGGAGTCCACACGGGCTCAGAGGTCCCCTGAGCAAGCTCCTAACAACATTCTCTGTTTCTATCAGTTTCTACATGGGACACCTTGATCTCTGCTCACAGAGGTTAGCCCAGAAACAGAGGTCAGATACATAAGAGAGCATGCAATGAAGTACAATCATATTTTCACAATTTACTGGCTGTTAGAAAGTAGCCATACAAAGATCTTCATTTATACTGGGAGGAAATACAAAGTGCTGATTAATGAATATGCCTCATTTTCCTTTCTGGCTATTCCTCTGAATTATGGTGGAAGGGCCTAGGCGGAGGAAAGCTGCCCAGGTCATGGCAGCCAGGATGGAGACAGGGAAGAGAAGAGCCAAGGAGGGAGACGCACCTTCCAGATCAGCCCCGGCTGCCAACGACCCACTGGGCACTCAGCTGCAGGGACGGCCTGATCAAATCGCCTTCTAACATCCTTCCTATGGGCCTCGAGGCTTTGGGGGACAGAACGCTGGGTCTTCTCCTTGTTAGGTTTTAGATAATTTGTATTTTATTGTGTTACAGCAAGGATAGCATAGGTAAAAAAATCAGAATAAGCAAAGGGAATTAGTTTTACATTTGAGATTTTTAAATAACTTCCACACTGATGCAAAAGACCTCTGCTCGGCTGAGAGACTTGGGAGGATGTGAGCCAAAATAAAACTTCCTCCTACGCTCCTAAGACCAGACGGTATCCACGCAGGTGTGAGTCCAGGAAACAGCATATCCTGTTAAGGACACAGCTGGGCAGCGAGGCACGGAGTGGTTCCTCACTGATGAGTGGCCATCCACTTAGCTCTCATCTGAGCAAGCCGTACACACCTCCAGAGCTCCAGAGTCGTGGAGAGCTAGCCACCCATGGCCGCCCAACTGCCAGTCAAGCAAACCGAATACAGCCTACTCTAAGGAGGTGTCTTATTCACTCTTGTCCTTATCTGTTCTACAGGAAGGGAGAGACTCTAATGTTCTTTTGAGACAGGATCACACCGATTGCTACCGCCCAGACTGTACTCTCGAGTTTACAGTCTTCTCGCCTTAGCATCCCAGGGTGCCGACATTACAGGCACTCACCACCTTTCCTGGCTTAATTCTTAAGACATCGTGTTCAATACAACTGTAAAATGCTAGATGTAATTTATCAAGAATATGTAGGAATAAATAAAATCTACACTCAAAATACTGGATAATTATTCATTATATAGAATAAAAGCATTAGGTATATACCCAGTATATACCATGTCAATTAAGGCAAACTTAGAAAAAAGCCCTTAAATTACAGAGTATCTCTTTCTTCATTATGCACCTGGTAAAAATTAATCATATATATAATCTCTTCATATGCTTAGCTTTATTCTTCTCCACTGAACAATCAGCAGACACACCGGGGGGTAAGATGGACATTTCTGTGTTCCCCACATGTACGCTATGCTTTCCTCTCCCAGCTGGCACTGACGGTTGCCTCACTGCTCTGGTGGCCTTATGTGTGTGTGTGGCGTAACCCAAGGGTAAGGGCTGGGCCCCAGAGGGCCGGCACACTGGAGCTTGGCCGAGCTCTTTTTTCTATGACTTGACATTTAATCGACCTTCTCTGAGACTAGCTAATCCCAGTCCTAAAGCACTACCGCTCTGTCTACACCACGTAGGTAATGAAAAGCACACACAGAAATGTTTTGGGATATACTTCTCAGGTTCAATCCTGACACCTGTCCTTCTCCAGCTCCCTTTGGAAGGGAATGCAGTACATAAACTGTGCTCATCCACACAGCCCTACAGAGTCCTACTTTGGGTAGGTGTCTATGGGTGGCCAGAGAGGTGTGTCAGAGCTGACGTGTAAAGGATGAACAAAGATACTTTGCAATCAGACTGTTTCTGGAAGTGAAACCAGAGGAATGGAAAGAATTTCCTCAGTGAGAGTAGCAAATAAATGGAGGCAGAAGGTAGAGACATCAAACTTCACGTGTGGAGAAACATCAAAATTTTTGTAGATCTTGATTTCCAGTTAATATTGAAGCATGAGATATTCAGGTTCATCTGCCTGGAGGAAACAATAAAAATACTGCACTAAAACTTAAGATGTCTTCTTTAGCACATGGACTTACCAACCAGCCAGCAATGAATTACTATAGCAGTATCTGGTATATACTAAGTGGGCACTGAGAGGACTTGCACAGCCAGGAGAACTTCAGAACTGATTGTGAAAGAATTTGAAACCCTAGACCCACTGAGGCAGGATATCTAGGAAAACAGGCTTCTTCTAACCACTGGGCCCTGGCAGCTTCCTCCTGCAGGTCAGGATAAACCCAAGGCAGCCTTGCTGTGTCCCTCCCATGCCTTGCTGCTGAGCAGGGCATGGACTTAAATGATATCACTGAGGAATTATACCCCAAGTTAGCCTTGCAGGGACACTGGAAAGTGGGTATTAACACGTGGTTATCTCCCAAAATGCCTTGCCTCCAATCTCACGCTTCTGACCTATTTTGTTGTTTGTGTGTTCTGGTATTTAAAAAACACTCACTTGATGGGCACTTTGGTTGTTTCCAAGATTTAGCTATCACAAACTGAGCTGCTATGAACACGGGTGCACAAATGTCACTGTGATGGGAATAATCTAATTCTTTCATGTATATCCTTACCAGGGAATAGCAGGGTCAAATAGGATCTCTAATCATAGTCTTTTGAGGAATCTCTACACTGCTCTCCACAATGGTTGTACCAGTCTGCGTTTCCACCAGCAGTGGAAAGGGTTCCTTTTTCCCCACAGCCTCGCCAAGCATTTGTTGCTGGCTAATTTGAGGTAGCAGCCATTCTTTGTGGAGTGAGATGAAATCTCAGATTTGTTTTCATCTGCTTCTCTCGAATGAGCAGTGATGTTGAGCATTTCTTCAGGTGCTTCTTAGCTGATTTTACTTCTTCCCCTGAAAAGTGTCTGTTCATTTCAGATACTTATTTTTGAACTGGGTCTTTAAATTGGGGGGGGGTAATTTAAGCTCATTATGTATTTTAGACAGTAGCCTTTTATCTCAGGAACGGCTGGAAAAACTTTTTCTCATGTTATTGGGTGTCTTTTCACTCTGCCAGTGTTTTTTGTTTTTATTGTTTGTTTGTTTTTTGCTGTGCATCAACTGGGGACTGAAAGAAGAAGATACGGTTATTTAATAAAATGGAACATTACTTTGCCATAAAGAATGATAAGTTTGAGTCAGTCTTATCCAAATGGATGTACCTTGAGGGCATAGTCATAAGTGAAATAAATAGGTCAAAGATATGTAAATACCATATCTTTTCTCTGGTATGCAAAACTGAAAATGTAAGTAAGTCCAAGAATGTACAATAGACACTGTAAAATAGAAAATATCCTAATGGAAACGAGGGGCAGGGGTAAGTAACAGGGGGAAGAAAAAAATTGCAATGGTTAAAAAAAAAGGGGGAAACAAACATGTATATAGGGGGTGGGGGATGTAGGGTGGATAAGGGAACGGAAAAAAATGAGAAGTCTTGTCATATACGGTGCAAATTCTCAAAGTTGAATGTGATCATGATATCCATACAAAATGTACCTATTTCACAACAAATAAAACTCAAAAAGTAAAAATTTATGTCTGAAGCATTGTACCTATGTAAAAGTTGAATATGTGTGAAAGGTAAAGGGAGGAAGATACGGAGTAACAAATCATTAGGTTTGATTTTGAAATGGAATCAGTATCAACCTTAGTTTTCGTCTGTTGTTTCAATGATACCTGAGAAGCGCTCTGTAAACTACAAAACCCACAACTTTTGATGGTCTAATCAAGACTGATGCAATAGCCCACTGAATTCTTAAACGCAGCTCTAATATTCTGCAGGACTGTGAGATATTAATAAATATTTCTTGTAGAACTGAAAAAAATATTCAGAACATGCAAAGTTACCATTTTGTCTATTTTAAAGTAGAGGCACAGGGATTCAGACTCTGAAGTAACCAAGTAGAGATCATAAGGGTATACATTCTTTTTTTTTCTTTTAGTTTAGTTTTATCTTTATGGGTACCTTGTATATACACATCATGATCACACTCAATATTAGGAATTTGTACCAGAATATGACACAATTTAATTCTCATTTTTCCCATTCCCCACCTACCCTACAACCTCCTGCCCCCTATACACATAAGCTGTTTCCCTTTTTTAAAATTACCATCACATTTTTTTCCTTACCCCTCATTACTTATCCCTCCAACACATTTCCCCTTGAATATTATCTATTTCCACAACATCCACCATACATTCTAGAACCTGCTAGGAATATACACAAACAAATTAAAAGAATCCTATCACAGTGACATATGTGCACCCATGTTCATAGCAGCTCAGTTGGTGATAGCTCAGTGTTGGAAGCAACCCAAATGCCCATCAACTGGAGACTGGATAAAGAAGATGTGGTTTTTCTATAAAATGAAGTATTACTCTGCCTTAAAGAATGATAAGGTTCAGTCACTTATAATCAAACTGGATGTGCCTTCAGGACATACTCATAAGTGAAATAAATAGGTCACAGATGTGTAAATATCATATCTGTTCTCTGGTATGAAAACCTGAAGATGTTAATGAGTTCTAGAACATTTTTTAATTTAATGTTTGTAAAGTGAGTTAGATGAACAAAAATATTGAACAATAATGTAGTTTGGAAAGCAATAAAAATATCTAAGGTATCAGATCACAAAAACTGGATACTATCAGGCTTCTTTATAATCACTTGCTATCTTAGAAGACAAATTATTTTATAATTCCCGGAGAGTCTATATATGATCTTTGTTAAAATGTTGTTACTCCTAAATATAGCATTCTATGCTGAATTTTTCACAAATTTAAACATTGTTCTTATGTGAAAATATTAGCTACTTTAAGATGTTCAGCTTCTCAAACATTGTTTGGAATGCTTTGTGGCACAAGGCTCGTGTTATTTGTACATTTCATTCTGTCAACCCTTACAATCTATGAAAGATTTCAGTAAGGGTAAAATCCACTAGCCAGGATCCAAAAGTCAGTTGTAAAATTTTAAAATCTAGTGATTCTGGTAGTGATTATTATCTTAATTTGTAAGTACAAATATGGAAATAACACCAGAGAAATAAAATTTAATAAGATGGCAAATAAAAATCTGAGTTGTCTTTAAACATAAGACAAGACAGGGACTTAACTCATCGGTTCTGGCACCTGCCTCACGAGCACAAGCCCCAGATTCAATCCCCAGTTCCCCCCCACAAACACATACAAAATAGAATTACGACAAATGTCTTGAGATTTCATTAATATTAAAGACTTCTTCACAAACATGATTCCTAACCTCTCCTTGTTAAATGTGCACAAAGAGACAAATCACATGAATCAAAAATAAAAGCTTGAAGCCATCACTACATCACATGGCCTCTGACTGTGAAGCAGTCAGATGACCCATGATGCCACAGCTGGGTCCCCACGGAGCCCCCACCTCATGAGAACTTAGGTGTGAACTAAAAGACATTTAGTTCTTTAAAAGTACATACATTCTCATCATGATATTCCTACACCGATCTTCTGTATTAATATGATAATGGCAAAACTTGTCATTTATGACTCCAACCTACTTGAGAAAAGAGATACCAATGAATGTACCTCACAAGTGTACAAAACTTTACATTCAAAACTTGGTACGTAATATATGGAAAGGCAATGGAAATATTTGCAAGCAACCAGTCCTTACTTTGTACACTAATGTGATACTGTGTCAACAGACAAAGATGGACCACACCTTCCCCTGACTAAGGGCCGCTTGAATCTACAATGGTGTTTCCCTCACAGAAACAGAAGCACATGCCAAGGAATGACACATACTAGTTTCACTACATTAATATGATGTAGAAGTCTTTGAGCAGTTTAAAATATCCTTTGTTTTCCCAAATACTAACACAATTTTATCAAATACAGAAGGAGGAGTGGAATTTAATTTGCACTCAGTTATACTGATTAATAAAAAATTCTGTTTTATCAGATAATATTAGTTCAAGGTCTGTTTAATGTGACTGAAAAGTCACAAATTACCATATATAACCTTAAGTGAAACCTAAAATGCTCATTCTGGTGAGCTTTATTTTATACTCTGAATTCAGATAAGAACATTCCATTATGAAATATCCTCTTTTTAAAAGGACTCCTCTACAAGCACAAACAGATGGATTAATTACATTAAAAACTGACATGTTAAGCATAAAGTTAAAGAAGGCAAACTTATGCAAATAGAAAATCTATCGCTTAATACCCAATTGAATCTAAATGAATTCTTTTTTTACTGTCATCAGGTTTCAAAACATTTCAGACATGGGATAAGAAGCAATTTATTTGGTATCAAAGAAATCTGAGAAAATATATTTTCCTTCCTTTTAGATTTTAAGAAGAATCAACTCCTATTTATAGATGAACTAAAAAAGAAAATTTCAGGATAGAGATTTTTTTTTTTAGAGAGCAGGTCAATGTAAGAAAAACACAGACCATACATTTCTCCAAATCAGCATTTTCTTTTCCCAAACCTTATTGTCCTTATCTCATATTGCTGGGAAAATAGCAATTACAGAGTAACAGAAGGTTCACGTTTCTCCACAACACTTTCACAGGGAAAGTCACCAATTAAAAGTATTGCCAGATTTCAAACGATATCATAAAAGACAAGTAATCTTTTTCTTTCTCACTTTTATATATCAAAAGGAAATAACATAACTATTATGAGCTGTAAATGTATTAAATTTTCCTACTTATTATTCACTTCTCTTCTTTTCACAAAACTGTAACAACCCACTCCAATATGCAGCATAGTGGTCAAAGAGCAGTCTCCAGAGCCAGCCTGTCTCAGCGAACATCCCTGTATCCAGCTCAACAGCTTTGGAAACTTGGGTATGTTTTCTATTCCCTTTGAGCCTGGCTTAGTCTTCTCATCAATAGTATGGGGCAGTAACAGTTCAATTCCAGCCCACAGTCTCTGAACATTGAAAGAATTAACCACAAAAGTGTTCAGTGAACACTATTCAAGTGCTCAATACCCAATGCAAAAATAACAGTACAATATAACCACCTAAATTTGGCTGATGACAAAATTAATATAGGTGCACAGTTCCTACTTTGCAGTAATTTTTAAGACTCTTCATACATATTTCTCATTCAGCTTTCTAGCTGTCCTCTTTCAAACAATGCTATTTGGATAACAAAGTAAAACCCAGATTACCCCCATCTTAAAAATTTCTAAGTCAGTCTTTCTCTGGCAGAGCAGGATAGGATAAGAGGAAAACCAGGGCACTCAAATTCAGAGGATGGAGAGAAAATTCATGGGTGAGTTCCTTGAAGACATTCTTTGCTAATTTAATTTCAGAGACTAGCAGATATACACTGTCGTGCCCACTACAAAATATAAAATACAATACAGTGACCAAACTCCTCTCTCCCAGAATGGAAAAACATCAATTAATTCATTAGAAAACAATAGTATCAACAACTTAGCAGTGGTCCAAGAAAATGGAGCCATCTGAAGCCAAGTCTAGAATTAGAAGTCTTACAGAAAATCAATTAAAATAAGATGGGGAGAATTAGATACACATGTCAATAACTGCCTCCTATTTGCATATGCAAATCTGAAGCCTCTTATGAATATGCAAAATAGGATGATTTTTAAAATTTATAATAATAATAGTAATTATAATGGTGACAACTTATTACACAGTTGGCAATTGGATAAACCCTCTTGTATGGATTGCATCATTCAATTCCTATAGCTCTATGAAGCAGCAACTATTCCATCTTATGGCACAGAGATTTTTTTTTTTTAAATAGGTGGCCTTATGGTGTAGAGATTTTCAATAAGTGGCCAAAGTCCAGGTTTGAAATTAGATTTTTTTGACTTTGGTGTTCATTCTCTTAAGCCCTAGAGTCACTGATTTTTATAAATTATTCACTAGGTCCATTTCTATTTGTTATAGAAACGATCATGGCACGCTTTCTAATCTTACTCAGATGTAAGAGAATGCAGATTTCTTTAGGAGGCTTATCACCATTAGAGGGACCTTTCCAACATATCTCTGCCCCACCTGGAGCCCAAATGAGAGACTAGGGCTTATTGTTACTTTAATTTTATTCTTTAGATGTCAACCATGTCTTTGGACATAAAAGAGAATGAACTTCTAAAATAATTTCCAAGGACTTCCGATCTTTTCCACTTGCTAAAACTTTCAAGTCCTAAGATATGAATTATACGTCAACTTCTCAAATCAGATATAAAAGCTATGAAAGACTTAAACAGCTTTCAAGATCAAGTTGTGAGGCTAGAGATATTTGAAAGGGAAATGACATGTATTCAATTTTAATGTTAGGATTCAAGTTATTTAAACTGAGCCGAGGTGGTTAGTCACAAGATTTGCGTGTGGAAAACAGAGGAAAATATTGAGTCCACTTTAATAGTGGGAACATACGGACTAGATGGAAAATTTAATGGAGGCATCTTTCGCCTGGTTTCCTTCCTTGTTATTGTATTTCAAGCAACAGCTCTGCCCTGCCAAGTCATCATCCTACACTGAATTTAGACTCTATGGGCACATGCTTTCAGCAGAAAGATTCTCTTACCATAATATTAGTAATTTCAGGCAGCTTATTTGAATGTCAGTGGAAATTCAGGGTGCCCCAGCAATATATTGATTTCCAAAAGGAGAAATGTGGTTCTAATATAACTGCTTACAAATATTACTGTCATTCTCTCCCACCCTGTATTTATTTTTTAAAAATGAAAATGATACTTTTATTTTAGCAGGATAAAGTATGTAAATCTTTAATGTAAAGACATTGGTGAATCTCGCATAATTCCTTCACCATGCACTTCAACGCTGAATTTTCTTTTTTTGTAAACTCACTTATTCAAACATATAACTAACGTAAGAGTCTGTGAAGGTTTTTGCAGATTAACTGTTACTCCATCATTTACCTAGTATGATTTGGGGGCTCGATGGGCATCTGAAGGGGTGCTGTGTGGACAGGCTTGGCTCAAAAACTCTGCTCAGTAGAAGACAGCAGGAGAACACTTGTGTGCTAAACTAATCCAACCCATGAGAGTGTATGCAAAATCTGTGACTTTTAAAATCATTTCTTTTGTTAATAAAGCCTAGTAATTGTGAGCGAAAACAGAAATACAGGTAAGAATAAGAAAGCCAAAACCATCTATACAGCTACTTCCAGAGAAAAACAGCATCAGGAAATTTGGACAAATCTGAAAGGGTTTTTTGGTATGTGCTCGTGTGGTTACGTTTCTATGAAGCACAAATGGTGCTTCATAGAAATGTGTTTAATATTTTGCCGCCTAAGTTCTGCACGGATGATAAAAACATTCTTCTCTGAGATTTTTTTTCCCCTTAAAACTGAGTGACTATAGAAAGCAATTTCAAATTCTGGACTAAATTTTGGGCCACCTTTTATTCTGGACCAACAGAGCAACTGGGGATACTGAAATGGCATAAAATTTTGGGCAAGAAAACTTGTCATATTGAACCTATTATTATTCAACGAAGGGATGCTGGGAAGAGCCAGAAATATATTCAAACACTAGATTTTGACAAAAATAAGATGATGATAAAGGTACAATGTGCTACTAAATCTAAAAAGGAATATGGCATGTGTATTTCTCCATTTCCTTATCTACATGTTTATCCACCTAGTAGTATTCTTTGCCTCGGTACATAAGAGAATTCCAAACACAAGTAGAAGCCAGGCTGGGCTTGAATCCTGGGTCTTAAGCTTTTAAATGGGTGTAGCCCTGAGATGCTCTGAAACCCAGTGTGACCCAGGGCACAGCACACAGTGCAAGCTGAGCCTCCATAAACACAGGCCATTGTCAGACTCTAGCCACTGTGTACTGTCTTCTGCTTGAGATTCTCCAGCAAAATTTTTCAAATAAATCTCTCTTCCTTCAGGGAAGGGATTACAATTTATTTAAAACTGTACGCTCGGCTCTGATCACAGCTGTCTGACTTATAATAGATGAAACAACAAACGTGCAAAGAAGAGTCTTCCCTGTATCCACCCTGCCCTCCAGCATGACTTCATATAAGCTACTTGTAAAATCCTGTAATTAAAGTTTTAAAGTTTAAGTTACCCAGAGCTGATTTCTGTTGTTAGCCATTAGAGAAAAGGAACTGATGAACTGATTCAGAAGCCCAAAGGCCAGAGTAGATATTACTGTCCATTGGGGAAGAATGTTTAGAAGGAAGGTATTAGCCAGATAAAAGGGAGTATTTTCACGTAATGACAATATTTCCTTTTAATATATGACCTCAAAAATGGACATGTGAATAACGGAAACTGAGGCACAGGTTCATTTGTGATTAACAACAGATTCTGGACTCTGTACCTGGGTTCCAAATCCTACATTTCCTGTACTAGTCAAGGGTTTTGCAAGAATATCATGGCAACTTTCAGGGCTCAATTTCCAATCTATGAAATTGAAGAAATAATAATTATGCCCTCACAGGGTCACTTAAACATGTAAGATGCTGGTAAGTTTTCCAGAAATACTGTAAGAATTCAGTTAGTGATAGGAAAGATAGGGAAAATGATAGTTAATAATAACACCGCCTTGAGGCAGTGGTGTATGAGTTGGTTGCACAACAGACAATGTTAGCATAGGTAAAGTCCAGTAACAGATCATAGCAAGTAGGTATGTGGCCAGACATAAGGCCTCGGATGGAATTCCCTGCATTACCAATACATTTTCACTGACGCTAAATTCTGGAGGAAGCAAAACAAAGTATAGTAGTTATTGTATTAAATATGAGTGTCTGAATACTCCCACTGAAGAGATTCTAACAATGGATTAAAAAAATAGCTATGTGATCTCTTTTGGGAGAGGAAATATTAAGAAATACAGGATGGGCAAAGGGTACCGGTAAATGCAAACATGACAAAATTTAAAACAGGGATAGCAATGCTAGTAACAAAGTAACATATCAAATGTAATAGGTAGGGAAAATAAGGATAGGAAGAAATGTAAAACGATAACTTATAGCAAATGCAGCTAACACATCTCCAAATGAGCTCATGACTAATCACCCAGCAAAAAAAGCCATTAAACAGAATATAACAGCAAGAGTATTGGAGTTTTACACTGAGAGTTTTCAACAGTCCTTGTGCAATTAAACATATCTACTAACTAAAAATCAAGGAGAGACATGGAGGAATTTATTAGTAAGCTTGATGTATTCAATATGTAGATATATTTTCATCTGTTATATAAAATGTGTATTTTATATATTCACAGATTATTTGAGGATATTAACTATGGAAACACTTAAGTTTCTTAAAAAGCAGAGCTACAATTTCAAGCTTTTAAAAAAATCTTTAATATAAGAAAGAAAATAATTTTGTTTACTTAAAAATAAAAAATGGTACTCCTAGATAACTCCTGGAAAAATCTGAGGGGGAAAAACTGAAATTAAAGGTGATCTAAAATATTCTAAGATGGGAACTACTTTATTTAAACATCAAAGTACAGTGAAAGCCATAACTGACTTTGGCTTTAAGAGCAGTGAGAAATAATGAAAACAGATTGTAAGTTAAAATTATTATGCATCTTAGATCACAAAAGAACAACATAAGCAAAAAGAAGCAAAAAAAAGCCTTCACAGTAAAAAATATGTAAAATGAATATTAAGATAGATATAAAAATCTGAAAGCTTGGTCTTGCAAATTGCTGATAAATACATGCTCCTCCAGGAGGCATGATCAGTGTGTGTGTGTGTGTGTGTGCGTGAGTATGTGTTTATATTTTTTTCCAGACAGATGTAATTAAGAAATGGGATGCAAGACCTTAGGTTCAAGAGAAATTAAATAAATCTGAAGGTAGTACCACCTGAAATTCTAGGCAACAAATTAATAATCCCAGAGAGATGTGTGACTTTCTGGCAAAGTATATATTAACAAAATTATCACTCAAACCAAATGATAATGTGAGGATCATTTGCTTCAGAAAAGACTCGGTTAGGCATGTGCCGTGAAAGTTCCCAGTTCCAGATGCCTTCAAAGCTTGAGTTTTCTCTAACCTCTCAAGGCCACTTACACTGTCGCACTAATGAAATGAAATACAGAAATTCTTGCCAAGTCATTTGACTTACAATAAACCTGGCAGAGATAGCACAAACCAGAGCAAATGAGACTTCAAAACAAACTCACTTTCAACCACAGATGCTAAGTAAAATGGTATGGACAATCTAGCCATGTCTCAAAAAATAAGACATGATTAGGCAAGTGATTGTAAGTGAGGAAGGAGAAAATAGTGTATGGTCATATCCATAAACTGGCTCATCTGAAAAAAATCATTCCTAATGAGGGTTAAATGGAACTAGAAAAATTATTCAAAGAAAACAAAATGTATTTATCATGAATCAATAAAAATATGGCCTGAAAAGCATCTCATCTTCCTGCTTACTCATACCTTTTCTATCTCAATAACTTCCTTACTCTCATCAACATGGACAAACATTTATTCTATGGCTTTTATATACCAGGTACTCTGCTGGGCCACAGCTCCAAATAATTACATATATATAAAAACAAACATGATTTTTTTAAAAAGTGGAAACAAGACAAAAAAAAGGGACAAGACCCAGGCAGCAAGTTAAAAATCTCTCACCATACTGAAGTCAGTTTTCTACTCTGAGCCTGAGAAGCGTATTTCAGTTTAAAACGTATCATCACTCACGACACTGTACAAATGGGGTCCACTCACCTATCAACAGTTCAATGTTTTTTTTCCTCACATATTTTGTACACACTGCCTGCTCAACAACAAAACAGACACAACATTCTATTACTGAGGGGAAAAGCATGCATTTCTATGGCATTTCTGGACTGCCTGTGCTTCTTTGGTGTTTCACAAAGTTTGCATTTAATTAGAGCGCCCTGAAGTGACTGCGGCAGACGCAGACGCGATTGTGCTGTGCGAGATCTGACAGACAGCTTCAGGAGCAGTTAGTTAACAAATCATCACTTGGTGTTTGTAAGACTTCCACCTGAACCCAAACACAACGTGTAACTGTCTTGGAAGAACAAAGCCGTCACTTACAAAACAAACCTGGGTAAAGGCAGTGAGGATCAGCAGGGAGGGGAAATAAAATAACTTATTCATATTGTGTATTTGAATGGTAAGAATGTGGGGTTTTTTCCACTAAAAGTAACATACAACTAAAATCATATTTTTTTTAAAAAACAAAATATCATAGACTGATTTCTTCGCTCTTTTTTTTAAAAAAAAGGACAATATATATCTGTTTTTTTATATTGAAGTAAGAGTAGAGGTGAAATAGAAAGGGAGATTGATACATCATTTCCCCAAGAAACCAGCAAGTGTAGACTAACTTTTGTGAAAAGCAAACTCTAAAGTCAGATTTCATTTTGTCACTGAAAAGAAAAAAGGCAAAACGTAGATAAAATTTTGTCTCACGATTTCCCAACTTTCACCACATTCAGGACTTCTCATCTTTATCTTCTAATTGTCCAAGCCATAAACAGGCCAGAGAGGCAAGGGCAGGGCCGAGGCAAGGGCAGGGCCGAGGCAAAGGCAGCACAGGAAAAGTAGGTCAAAGCGGCGGAGTTAACTATTATTTTTCAAAGGCTATGAGAAGCATTGAAATTCTGATACCTCATTCTTGTGACAAAAATTGTAATGAGAACAGGAAATGGTACCGCAGGAATCCATGGTCCTGACAGTGATTTAATGAGAATGGGAAATGGCGAGAGCATTACTAATTCGCATTATGATCCTAAAGTTGTCATCGTGTGGTTCTGCTCAGATGCGGCGGGATGAAGGATGTCGGACATCAGCTGGGAGAGTGCGAAGCAAAGCGGGAGGGCGGTGACACCGTGCGGCCCCAGAGTAATGGGCGAACGTGTTCGCGACAGAGGGTGGCGCTGGGGGGGGCCGAGGGGAGACAGAGCGCGGGGTCTGCCTGCCGAATGACAAAACAGGAACACGTTTAAAAGCGGCACGGATGCCAGCTGAGAGGACGCTTTCTGTGCCAGCGGAGAAGACAAAGGCTGGGATGCGAGAGAGGGATGAAGTAGCCCGAAGGTCAAGTGGCCGTTGAGCAGGTTCAGATATGTGAAATCTAGTCAACACGGAGGCTGCGTAGCAATTCTTCTTGGAAATTTTCAAGTTTGTGGAGTAACGATCAATTGTGCAAAAATTCTATTTCTTTTTCTCCCTCGAGTAAAGCTCCTTCAAAACTCTAAGTCAAATCACGTGTTTTTATAAGTGCAGTTTACAAACATCCCCCATTCCAGGTCACCCCTGCTCTGAAAGAAGGAGTTCAGAAAGGGTGAACATTATTCTTAATCGATCTTACTGGCAAAAACCAGCAGGTGCTTTGTCAAGGTTATAGATAGTAATTTCTTGCTAAAAAAGTTTTGACCATTTTCTCTAAGGAGCAACTCGGGTCTTACACAGTTAGGGGCAACAAACCATCTCAGGACTTCTGATTTTAGTATGCATGCCCAAGCAATGTTATTGTCTGCTCTCTATCACCGTGCATGGAAAAGGTACAGCTGAAAACTAAGCAGCAAAGCTGGGAAATCACATTGCTTGATTAGGCATTTTCAAGTCTGATTTGTATCCTGAAATGCGAGGTAGTGATATAAAGTGACTGCCTAAAAGAAAGATTCCCTCTGGAAGGCTGGAACAACATTTTATTTTGTTTTTAACCGGGGGATCTTGACCAGCAGATAGAGAAACAGTAGCATTATTAAGACCAAATACAACAAAACCATTTGGAAGAAAATTATATTTACGAATGATGAGGCCAAAGCAGTGTAAAGTCACGTTCTATCTTCATTCCGTAAAATAATAACAACAGGAACGATAATGATAAAGGATGGTAGTTATTCCATTGAGTTTGATTTTACCATCTTTGGTTTAAACGCGGATATTTTTGAAACTGAAAAAGCAAGTTTCATAAAAATGAGAAATACATGATTCACTAGTCAAAAGCCTTTTAGACTAAGATAAATGATTCTAAGCCATTAGAAAAATATTACTGCAAACTTATGTGTGCCTAAGCCACCCTACTTTGCATTTTGATTCATATTTAAAATATTGATTCCATCAAATGGAGGAACAGTTAGTGTCAGCAAGAAGATGATAGAGAAAATGAAGTCAAAGGGGAACAATGTAAACAGTGGATTTATTTATTTACCCTTAGGTGAGGGGGCCGTATTTCACTTATATTGAACATTTATTCAATTTATTTTATTAATTTAATCCTCCTAAAGTACTACTTCACACTCTGATGCAATTTCAGACCAAACAGTTCACTGTGTACTTGTTGAATTCATGGTTAATGATACATGAATTTATAATCCAGAATGATTCATAATTGAGTGAGCCACCTTATTTAACACCTCTATTATAGGAGAGGTTCAGAAGGAAAAGATTATAACGTTCAAAAAAAGAAATGTGAAAGATAGTCTCCAAAGTTGAACTGCAGTGTATGATAATAATGTCGAGGGCAAATGAAATATTTAATGGCCATATTTAGGCTCTCTCTCATTTATTATGTGGCTGTATGAGGGGTTGTCAAATGCTGATGGGAATTTCAATTTGACCTGGCAAAAATGAAGTAAGCAACATACAGTATTTCATCCATTACATCCATTTTCCCCATGAAAGATTGGCTCTGTAATACTTTTTGTTCAATCCAATGTCAAGGCCTTAAAAACAAATTTTGAAAGCACTTAAGAGGTTCTTTTAACAGCTGTATTTAGTAACAAATGACAGCTATCTATTAATGCAAGTACATCCTATATAAAATATTTTAATAAGGATTTCATTTGATAGTATATTCTTATTAACATCTGGTATAAATTGACACATCCAAGTAGTTCTTTCAGATGAAAGATCCATTTAGTCCTATCTTCAAATTATGGATTGATACAGTATTCTGTGCCATAATGGTTCCAAAAGCATTGTTAGTGTGATGTGATGTATTATTCATGTTTTCAGGTACCATTGTTTCAATTCATAATAGAACACCTCACAATTATGAGTGCAGTTTATAATGAAGAGAAGAAAACTACCAAACTATAGCGTTCAATAGGTCACTGAGGATGTCTAGGTATTAGGCTCATACCAGTAAGGATCACCACCTTCAAACTGAGGAAATAAATATCTTTCTGATCCAAATGATCTGTCCCCATCACATACAGTGTGCCAGAAAAGATATTTTTAAAGATATACATGATCATCAGGTACTGAAGTTATTGGTAGTGGTTCAGCTTATATATTATTGCTATAATAATGTTTAACTTACTTAAAGTAGTTAAATATAGGATAGATATAGACCAATATCTTTCCATTAGAAATAAAAACTATACTTGTCAGTTGTAGAATCTACACATTATAGTTGGATCCTTCAATGTCCACCAACTGGCCCATGTGTTCGAGGCTTAGTCCCCAGGGTTGAACTATAAAAGCTGAGGCCTCAAGATCACTGTGGGCACAACCTTTAGGAGGGTAGTAAGACCCTGACCCCTCTGCCTCATCCTTTTTGAGCCCTTCTATGAGGTGAGTGGTTTTGCTCGGCTGCATGGCCTCATCGTAATATGCTACTTCACCATATGCCAAAAGCAGTGGGGCCAAACAGTCATGGACTGGAGCCTTCAAAACTGAGCCAAAAAAAAAAAACCTTGTCTCTTTACAAGTTGATTATTTCAGGTACTTGTTACAGTGGCAGCAAGCTGACTATCTGCTAAACACTATAAAGGTTCCTTCTCAAACTTTGTGATTTCTACGCCACCTGAGAATCTTATTCAAATGCAGATTCTGATTCTGATTCACTTTGTGGTAGGGCCTCAGATTCTGCCTTGATAATAAACTCCCTCAGAGGATAGTGACGCGCCATTTCAGTAGACCAGCAAGACTACGGATGGGCTGCAACACCCACATCACTACCCACAGCTGAGGATTTATCACTCTGCTCCTTGTATTAGTTTCCTAATATGCACTAACCACTTTATAAGAATGTTACACTAAGAGAGTTAAATGAAAAAAAAGATCATATAAAGAGCTGTTTAGTTTTTTATTGTTGCATAAAAAGCTACTTCATCTTCTGGCAGCCACGTAAAGAGATTAACAACCTTGTTTATTACCTTGTGGTTAATACCCAATAAATATTTGTTCAAAACAGATCTTCAAGTGAGCTGTGTGTGTGAGGCCAGCAGTAGATCACTGTCAAGGCCACCTAACACCACAAGTCTAATTATTAGAATGTTCTTCCTACTTTAACCGGCACTTGCTATCTTATTAGAATCTACACTGTGTCTAACTGTGAGTCAGAACACAAAAAGTAGACCTGTTCCTTTCTAGATGTCAGTACTGCTATTTTATTATACAGGGTTATTTTCCTTTATAAATTTCACTTACATGTTTTTTCTTTGAACCAAATACCTTCACTTATTTCAAATGTCAGAAAGAATCAGGCAGTGTTACAACAGATCATGGGTGCGCCTCATGGTGCCCAGGACAGAAAGCATCAGAGGCTTTGCTCCGGGTGCCCACCCCCATGCAGGCCACACAGTGACAGTGTCATCGTCCCCTGCTGGGGCAACCCTGATATCCCGTTCACTTTGCCAGGGGTTGCCAGTAATACTGCTCCACGGTGATCAGTTTAAGACATTGACTGTTTGCTTTGTGGCCCTGCTTCCCTGCCTTCTTTCCTGAACTGCTTCCAGAGAAACTGTCATCTCAGGTCAGCTGCTAGGAGAACACATGGCCAAGTATGAACTTGGTCTTTTCCTGTCCTTATTCTTGTCCACTGGGGTCAAATTCCCCAAAGACAAACAGTGTTCTGAGTTCTTTCTCAGGTCTTCACCTCATGAATCTCCAACCAAATACAGATGAATATTCCTATTTTTTTTGTAATGAGGACCATATATTCTCATTATTCTGCACCTTATTTTCACTTTAAATACCTTAGAAGTCTTTCTGCTTCCATACACAGGGCTTGCTCCTTACTCTACCTATTTATGTGGTATTCACTGTATGTAAATGATCAGTTGCTCCCAATACTTTTGCCAAAACTTTTCCCATTTAAAGATATTTATCAAATAACACATTTTAATAATTTAGTTAATTCTTCTGTTCATAAGCCGTTTGGTTAATAGTCATAAGATGCTTTATGTTACATATGCAAGTTACCTTACAACATGACTTTTAGTGCTATACAAGTATAACAAAATAAAATTCAAGTCAGTCTCTTCTCACCATTACGTGTAGAGTAACAGCAAATTTGTAGAGAAGACTCTTCTGGTTTTGTCCACATGGGGTTCTCAATCATTAGCTTCCATTTATTAGACATTTACTCTGTACTGAGCCATATAATATGCATTTGATATGTATCATTTCATTCTGTCCTTTTGAGTTAATTATTATCCACATTTACAGATGGGGAAACTGATGCTCAGGGAAGGTCAGATGCTTGCTAGGGTTACTTCATCAGCAAGTGGTAAAGTCCCCTGATATACTCCAGGCTGGATGTTACTGGCCAGAAAACAAGCTGTTCTTCCCAGTTTTCCACCACCTAAATATATAATAACTGTCCTCATTTTTAGAAGGTGGTAAAACTACAAATTACAATGACTAGAGATATGGCCATGAATGGACTTATCAAAAGAATACTTTCCTGTTTATGTATAATCAATAATTGCAATGCTTTAGATCTCATTAAGTACATTCCTATGTGTATTACTATATGTTTTTACTGTCATGAGAATATATCATAATTATACCACATTTAAAAGCAATGATATAACAACAAAATCAAAAAATTTTTACTTCATTAACTTTTCACCCTGAAGTAGATAAAGAAATGGAACTGACTGTCAAGACTTCATATCATACACCATCCTGTGGCCTGCAGAAAAGTATTTCCTTTTTGAACATTCCTTACCATCCAGAGTAGCTGTCTATGTTTCCCATTTCTTTTTTGTTTTTCCCTCTTTCAAATAAACCATCTTTTTTTATTAAAAAAGTCTTCCCAATTTCTAATTTATCATTAATAGAATTTTGCACATTTTCTAAAAATCACCGTCATACCATTCAATTTACTCTTCTTGAATGTAAATTTTTCTACATTTTAGAAAATTAAAATAATAGTTCCTCATTTCAAGTATTTTCATCCTCTGGAATTACTCGTGGGTGACTGATATAAGACCTACTATTTCAACTCGAAGGGGTTCCTTGGAACAAATCCATCTGAGCTCCTGAAAATTCACTTCGAGGGATTCTACACACTCAGTTCACTACTAACTCTGGCTTCGAGCTCATCACTTCCATTTCAGTTTGAATATTGCTTCTGGAGGAGAAGCAGAAGGGGAGGTCATGTCTGCAAATGTGCTTTCTTCCTGGCATCCCTTAGGGGTGCACCATCAGCTGCTTTACAATGATTCTATTCTTCCAAACATTCTACTCAAAATTTCTTTCTAAAATTTGTATTTATACTTTGAAGTAGGTAGATTATTCAGTCTTTTGCCTTTCATATATTACTCTTAAAGTCCTCTGTCACTGTGTGTTCAAGTCTTTACTCTCTCACTGCAGGTCATTCTGTTCTGACCCATTACTTCCATTCAAAGGCCTGTAAGAATTTAACCTATAGGAGCTTTCCATCCCCTGAGGCACCTTCTCATTTGCAATTTTATGCAATTTCATGGAATTTTATGAGTCAGTTCCAGTAAACTTTTGCAGCTTCACTGAAGTCTAGGTTTATGGTGTTTAAAATGCTTCCTTAGAATTTTGAGTATAGGTCACTGCAAAAAGCTCCAAGATGCTATCTTGGAAACAGAACTCTTTGCCCCTTACTTTGGGATTTGCAGTTTTAACATCTAATATTGTGTGATCTATCTGTTTGAGAACTTCAATGGCCTAAACCTGGAGTAAGACAACCAAAAGGTACTAAGAAGACTATATGCAATATGTAAATTCTCCCAAATTATAGCATTTCCTGAAGGGCTGCAAGTTAAAAGAGGAAGGTTCAGATTTTTGATCTTCTATGCACTCCATGCAGTGTATTTTCTGAGATCTGACTTTGTGTGATCAAGTTTACGATGCTGTGATTTATATGTTTGTCTGATTAAACTGATGGCATGAATCAGTGAAGTATCATGTCTCATGTGACTGTGGCAGCTCCTGGTGAAACTGAACTGGCAAGATGATGACCTTTAGAGGTGGGGCCTTTCAGAGACAGTTAAGAGGGACTCATGCAAGTCTCAGACGGAGCAGGGCAATTACTTAAGAATGGGGCCAGAGATTTAGCTCAGTGGTTCCAGCACCTGCCTTAGCAAGCACAGGGTCCCTGGTTTGATCCCAGTGACCACATACAACAATACTGGGTGTGGTGTGGTGGTTCATGCCTGTAATCCCAGTGCTTGGGAGGCAGAGGCAGGAGGATTGCTGACTTAGAGGCTTGCCTGGTCTACACAGTGAGCTCAGGGCCAGCCTGGACTACAAAGCAAGATCCTGTCTCAAAAAAGAAAAAAAAAAAAAAGAATAGGCTATGTTAAAAGAAGGGACTCCTCTCTCTCTCTCTCTCTCTCTCTCTCTCTCTCTCTCTCTCTCTTTCTCTCTCTCTCTGCTCTCTGTCTTTCCAAAACTTTGGATCAAACTTAAACCCTCTTCCTACTGGGCAAGTACTCTACTACTGAGTTGTCATACCCAGCCTGGTAAGCATTTTTTTGAAAATGAAAACAACCATGTTTGAAATTACACTCTCTATCAGATAATGAAATATTCTAGGTAACATTTATATTCATACTATATATGATATCTGTTAAAATATGTACTTCCAGAGCATGTATAGCCATTATTTCTTCTAAAATCCTATCACTATCTTACTAAATTAAGAAAAAAGATAACTTTAAGATTGTTCTAGTACATTGGAGCCTAAGTGCTAACTCCACCCAGAAAACATTTCAAGCAAGTAGTATGTTCCAGAAAATTCTTGATTTTCAGCTAAATCTCTTGCCTGAGCAGTAGAAAAACTGTCATTATGAAAGATAAAAGGAATGTACACACAATTGAGTTTCATAGTGCTAAACAATAAAAAATGTGAGTTACTGGTAAAACACACCTATAAGACACTGAATACTATCATGAGAGAGCTTTGAAAAGTTACAAGTGTTATACAAACATAAGGAATCATTTTTAGTATGGATTTTCAAGCCTTACAAAGGACAGTGTTCCTTTATCTAGCTACTGTAGAACAAGAGAAAAGGAGCACTCTAGAGTACTACTTTTATTATTCTTTCCTTACATTTTCTTTGTTTTTAGTTTTCTTCTTTCACGCTATAATTATTCCCTCTCAGGACTGATTCTCATGGTGAGAAATCCACCATACACAATTTTTATGTTAGTGGAATGCTCTCAAAACACAAGGCTTCCTCAGATAAGTTCTCACACAGGGTCAGCACATTTTTCCTGTTCAGTGCCAGAGGATAAAGACATGAGGCTTGGCAGCTAACACTCAAAGTCCCCAACACTCTGAGCAACTGTCTTCATGGAAATATAATACTAATTTTCACATTCTACATTAAATATGTAAAGACCATTCTTGGCATACACCATTTAGAAAAACAGGTGGCAGGGGCAGATTTGGTCAGTGTATCATGACTCTTGCTCTAGAGTATTGACCATTAAAAAAAAGAGATCTGGATGTCTTTCAAAACTTAATATCTAGCAGTTTACACCATAACAAAGTGATGTGATGTGTGTGTCTATGATCCAACACACAACAGTTTGAAAACCTCTTCCTCTTAAGAAGTTGGCATTGTTCAGTTTCAAATTCCTTCTACTGAAAGTACTAACATTTCAGAAAACTCTTATTGGTCTTTTAAAGTGAGTATTTACTCCCATTTTCTAGGCTGCATTCTGGTACTAAGAAAAAACAAACAAGATCGATACTATGAACCTAACTAGTCCTTTATATCTTCTAATGAAAAATGATAACATTAATAAATTGTATCTTGATGCTACTGAGAAAAGTAGCTAACACCTACAAATTGCATAAAATGTTTGAAAATAGTTTTCCATGGAAAAATCGTAAATCAACCATGAAATCCTTTATTTTAATACCTCAGTTTCTGCTCCTACACAAATAACTTAAATATTTTTAAGAACTTTGTAATAAACAATAATGCTATAATTTAGTATGACCCAAGGCTGCAGATGAAATATCCAGCAAAATGGTAGAATAAGCAACACTGTATTGTATATGAGAAAATACGGGATCATTGTAAGCTTCCTTAATCTGTAGTTTTTATTTGTTTTTCAAAAAGAATTACACTCATATTCATTGTTCACAGACGAAATCATACAAACTTCCCAGTATCCAAATTTTCCAATGAGCCCAACTAGAATGGTGAGTTATCATCTATTATTTTCTAATTTCATAGCCCATTTGAGCCCTGCTTCTGGGTCGGAAGGGTTTCCTATCTCGGAGACCTGTGTCCCAATGGAGTACACAGGAAAACTGGCTTTCTCATGGATTGCCTTTCAACTCTTAGCTTTATTATGTGAAATTTCACTCAAGAGAAACAGAAGAAATTGAATCTATATAAGCATTCATTTTCTTATAAAAGTGATAGTAGAGCCGGGCGTGGTGGCTCTTGCCTGTAATCCCAGCAATCAGGAGGCAGAGACAGGAGGATTGCTGAGTTTGAGACTTGCCTGGGCTACATAGTAAGCTCAGATCCAGCCTGAACTACAAAGTGAGACCCTGTCTCAAAAAAAAAAAAAGTGACAGTAGAGAGGCAGGGTCCCGGCTCTGGGATTCTGTCCACACAGCAGGGTCATCTGCCAGGAGCTGTGACTTGCGGAGGGGGAGGGGTCTACCCGGGAACCACATCTCCGTGTGCTTCACGGGAATCGCTTGCTTTGCAGTCTCCAAAGGTCATGCGCTACTCTGCACTGTGAGGCCCCTACCTTCCCTGGTGTTAGGTTACTATTGTTGGTTAAATGGATCCCCCCAGAAAGATATATTCTAATCCCAACCGTTAACCCCTGCAGATGCAACCTCACTTGGGAATGGGGTCTTTGTGGTCATAATCTGTTTGAGGTGAAGTCACACTGAGTAAGAATGGGCCCACACCAATCCAATATGACTAATGTCCTTATACAGGCAAACAAACAGACACAGAGACAAGTGTGCCGTGGGAAGACACAGAGACACACAGGGAGCAGTCCACGCAGCAACAGGAGAGCGTGGACTGACGCCCCTGCGAGCCAAGGAAGACCGAAGATGATGAAGGGCCCCCGAAGCTGGGCAGAGACAGGGAGGGACCTTGCCCGGATTCTGAAGAGGTGTAAGTTGGTTCTCACTCTGATCTGGGACCCGTGGCCCCAGAACTGTCAAAGAGTACGTTTCCATTACTGTAAGCCCCCAAGTGGTGACACGTGATTACAGCAATCCTAGGAAATGTCCCCAGGACGTTCCTCGGCGGGCTCCTCACTAAGGTCCTGAGACAAGGATTCAGCGCCAGTGAATGTGTAAGAAAGAGTTTCCAGGAGAACCAGACAAAGTGGAGCAAGCAGGACCGGGCAAGGTCTAGCCATCAGTAAGGGGGAGCCCCAGGCGCCATCCCAGCCCCATCTCACAGCGCAAGCAGCCCTGCAGTTTGTCACACCACAGCCTGTGGCAACTTGAGGGGGGTAAGTGCCCCCCTGCCACCTCACGAGCAGTGCGGTCAGCTGCTGGCTGAGGGCTGCCCTCTGGGCCGAAGCCTTCTGCATACCGGAGCAACGCGGTAACTTCAGCCCTGGTGCAGGAGTTTGCAGATCATCTCAGGCGAGAGCTTCAGATAAACAATCCTTGGAAAACGTGTTTGGGAGGCACAGAGAGACAGTAAAACTGATGCAGGAGTGTACGTATAAGGCACAGAGATGGCTCCACTTGGCAACCTTTTTTTTTTTTTTTTTTTTTGTCTTACAGTTTCTAGAATGGAAGCTGTTACCTGCAGTTTAAACAATTGTTCAAGACAAGCAAATCACCTTTGGAATACCCTAAAAAATAGCGCAAAGTCATTCACCTTTTAAAAGATGAATGGACTCCTAAATTGTTGTGGAAAAGCCTGATTTTTGTAAATCATGTCATGTTTGATATGTATTAAGGGAAACAGTATTGAAAGAAAGTTATGAAATATTGAGTGAAGAGTCTTTCTATAAATATACAAACATCAGTTTTGTCAATATATATTTCTATAAACCCAACCTTCTCATCAACAGATATGTTACAAGAGCTGGTTGGTTGTTGGAGCACTGTTCTTGGGACTATAAAAGATAACACCATATGCTTCTTGCTTTCAAGGGTTCATGCACTAGTATCTACATCAATTTTGGCTAAGACCCACCCTTCACCTCCCTGAGCCTGTATTTCCCTTTGTCTGATACCAACATTACAATGTTAATACAGATCTGCTATGGAGGTCAAAGGATAACTTACATAAATGCTTTCGGTGAATGTAAATGATTATATAATGATATTAGGAGACACATTAGACTTGCAATACAGAAAGTCCCCTAGCAATTCCAAGAGGAAAGAGGCATCTGCAGATCTTGTGGAGACCCAGTGGCAGACATACTGATGCTTCTCAGAGATGCTGGTGCACTGAACAACTATCACTGAATTCCAGGAAACCCTTGGTTGCACATTTAACTCTGTGGCTCTAGGTAAAATTCTAATAAAAAAAAAGTACCTTTCCCACAGAGCTGGCTTATTAGGAGACTCTGAGCTGAGCAGAGGATACAGATATTTGAGGCCTCTGACAATTACAATTCTCAGTGTAATATAAGAAGTTGGTGCTCTGGTTCGTAAGTCCATTATAAAATTGGTTGATAGAAGTTTGGTCTTGAAAGGAGACTCTACTTTCAGTGTATGAAGTCAAATTTGTGAGCATTCAGGGTGATAAGCTGAACCTCTTAAACTCACCAAAAGACCCCCATGTAGTGGTTCAGCAAATAGCCAACATCCTCTGTCTTACACTTTCCACTCTATTTATTATATTTTAAATGTAGTAAGTAGTATAATTTTCTTTAGGTACTTTTAACTGAGTCTGTAGGTGACTTACAGAACTAAAAAAAAGTAGTATATATAAAACGTCCATCAATTCTGACAGCAAATTTTAATGCAGAGAGTAGCATTTATAGACTGCTGGTCTCCTAAATAGAGACCATACAAACCCCTGTAGACTCCACCCCTTTGGACTTAATCCCTTGTTCCTGGATATCTGAGATGTGTTTATGCTACTTTGATTCCTGTAGGTTTTTCAATCTATTCTTCTTGTAGAGGAATGGAAGGAATTTAAACATTTTTCTACTTACACATTCCGGGAAGCATCACAGAAATAACTTTAGCTCAAGTTGAGTTGAGGTATCATGCTGGTATTCTTAGGTGGGGTCCCTCAGTCTCAGAGAGAGGATTATGTACCTTCTTCTCGGAAGAAATGTTATTTTTAAAATATCGATGCATACTTCTTCTTTGTCACTTCTAGCCTTGCTTTCTTTCTAGTATTTTCAATCTCTATTAATCCACTGACCTCTGCTCCTTTTTTCTTTCATAGACAGGTCATGTCTTTGTTAGAAAGGAAGACAAATAATGTAAAAATGAGAGAGGGCAAAGAATGAGGGAAAAGAGGAGAAGAAGTGAGGGTAAGAAGAAACAAAGGAAGGAAACAAGAGAAAAGTAAAGATTTCTCTTTTGGTCAAAACCAGACATATTAACATA
>PVIC010000527.1:0-119046 GCA_004025085.1 Thryonomys swinderianus | reverse complement strand
TGGTGCCCAGGCAAGCCGCCGCGAACTCAGCAATCCTCCTGTCTCTACCTCCCGAGTGCTGAGATTACAGGCGTGAGCCACCACGTCCGGCATTGTGGTATGCGGTGTTGATTGTTGGTGGGCGTGTCTCCACTCCCAGCATTGTATGTGGTTACCGGGGATCGAACTCAGGTCCTTGTGCTTGCGAGGCAGGCGCCGGAACCACTGAGCCAACCCTCTGGCCCTTGTGTAGGGTTTTGATTATGAAAGGATATTGGATTTTGTCAAATACTTTTTTCCACCTATTGAGATGGTTTCTGTCCTTGAATATGTTAATGTAGTGTTTTATATTTATTGGTTTATGTAGACTGAACCATCTTTACACCTGTGAAATGAATCCAGTCTGGTCAGGGTGTATGATCTTCTTGATAATCCTCTGTGTTCTGTTTCCCAGTATTTTATTGAAGATTTTTGCATCTATATTAATTAGGGAGATTGGCCTGTAGTTCTCTTTTATGGTTGGGTCATTCTCTGCTTTTGAAATCAATGTAATGGTTGCTTCCAGGAATGAATTTGGGAGTATTACCTCCATTTTTATTTCATTAAAGAGTTTGAAAAGTAATGGCATTAACTCTTTTCTAAAAGTTTTATAGAATTTGGCAGTAAAGACATCAAGACCAGTATTTTTCCTTGTCAGTAGGTTTTTTTTTTTTTTTTTTTTTTTTTTTTTTTTTTTTTTTTTTTTTTTTTTTTTTTTTTTTTTTTTTTTTTTTTTTTTTTTTGAGACAGGGTCTCACTTTGTAGTTCATACTGGCCCTGAGCTCACTATGTAGCTCAGGCAAGCCTCAAAGTCAGCAATCCTCCTGTCTCTGCCTACTGAGTGCTGGGGTTACAGGCATGAGCCACCATGCCCGGCACTGTGGTATGTGGTATTGATTGCTGGTGGGCGTGAATCACCACGTCCAGCATTGTATGTGGTTACGGGAGTTCGAACTCAGGACCTTGCGCTCATGAGGCAGGTACCAGAACCACTGAGCTAAATCTCCAGCCCTGTCAGTAGGTTTTTAATTACCTTTTAAATTCCACATATTGTCATTAGGGTGTTTAACATTTTAGTATTTCCTTTGCTCAATGAAGTTCATATGTTTCTAGGAATCTATCCATTTTTTTCTGTGTTTTCCATCTTATTGAAGTACAGGTTCTCAAAGTAGGTATTTATTATTCTCACAACTTCTGCTGGATTTGTGGTGTTTTCCTCCCTTTTATTTCTGATTACATCAATTTGAGCATTGTCCTTCATTTGTTTGATGAGTTTGGCTAAATGTTTGTCAGTTTTCTTTATCCTTTCCAAGAACCAACTCTTTCATTTGTTGACTCTTTTGTAACATTCTCTTAGTTTCCATTACATTAATTTCTGTTCTAATCTTTATAATTTTCTCCCTTGTATGAATTTTAGGTTGGTCTTACCTTTTTTTTCTAGTAGGTTGAGGTTCAGCATTAGGTTGTTTATTTGAGCTCACTCTATTTTCCTAGTATGGACATACACTGCTATGAATTTCCCTCCTACAACTGCCTTCATTTTGTCCCATAGGTTACTGTATGTTGTACTGGTGTTATCATTCAATTGTATGAACTGTTTAATTCCTTCTTTAATTTCTTTTGTGACACACTGGTTGCTCAAGAGAATGATGTTTAATTTTCATGTATTTGTGAGGATCTTAGAATTTTTTGGCATTATGGTCTGACAGGAGATAACTTAATTGCTTTGGGTTTACTTAAACATGCATGTGGTCTATTTTGGAAAAGGACCCACGAGGAGCTGAGAAAAAATATATATATTTTAATTTTGTAGAGTGAAATACTCTGTAGACATTTATTAAGTTCATTTGTTCAAAAGTGTGGCTCTGTTCAAGTATTTCATTATTGATTTGTTTTGATCAGTGGATCTATTTGTGACAGTTAGGTAATGATGCCCCCCTGCCACTATTGTATTTATGCTTATCTGGCTTTCCATGCCCATAGGTATTTGTTTTATATAGTTGGTTGCAGTATAATTTGGTTCCTGGGAGGCTGATAGAAGATAGAGGACAGAAAGGAAAGAAGAGACAAATTCAAAACAGAACAAACTAACAGCAGCAGGACAACTAGAAACTGTATTCACTCTCCTATAATAGTACAGAAGAAAGGGAGAGTAAGGAGGACAAAACACATAAGCTCTAGGGTGCTGATGCTGACCAGAGAAAAAGAGATGATGAAGGAACAAAAGAAGGATAGGGGCACCCAGCAGCAACAGGCTAACAGGAGACTATTGTCTCTCTTTTGTAAAAATAAGAGCAGCTGAGATAATAAAAAAACCCAAATTAGACAGATTTAGCTCAAGAAATTACCAAAATAAAGAATAAAAGTAAGACCAGAGAGAGTTAGATATAGAAAAAAATGAAATAAAAGAAAAGAAAAAAAGAAAAGAGAAACTAACAACAACAACAAAAACCCAAAACAATACCAAAAGGCATGGACCTGCTGCCTCCCATAGCTAATATAGGCAATAGCTGGTAGATTGGAGTTAACTAGTCACAGGAAGATAGCACAGTCCACTGAGGTTCACTGGGTTCTGGCCACAGTGCCTGAATTTAGCACAAAGAACTACAGGATTGGAAACACAGCCTCCTTTCCTCCAAAGTCAACCCAGGGTCCTGTAGGTGGCACTGCCCCCACTAACTCACCGGTGGTTGTAATCCTCAAGTTTTCTCCACTCTCCCATTGTGTATTTTTTTTTTCAGTATGGTGGACAGGAAGCTGGAACTTTGGGATGCTGTGTGGCAATTCTGAGGCTGGTGGCCTTTTCAGGGCAGACTCAGAAGTTATCTTCTCTGTGCAGCCCTAGGGCACTGAAGTGTACATTCTCACTTCTTTGGGGCAGTGCACAGAGTTGCCTTACTTGGTTGGTGCCATCCTCTGTCCTCTGCCTGGAACCAATTTATATGTTGCAAACAGCAGCTGCTGCTGTCTAGTATGACTGACTGTCTACTCAACAATCCCTTTTCTCTGCTGGGGCCTGTGGGACTTCAGAAGTCACCAATGGTCCACAGGTTCAGTAGCTCCTCCCCCACTGAGATTCTCTGCTTGAGGAGAGAGGGCTTGGTTCATTTCATTAAAGTTTTTCTTTGCACTCTCTTTGATTGTTGCCCTTAGAACTTTTCTGGGTCTTGGGGACCCACCTCCCTCCTTTTTTCCTTCAAGCTGGTATATTCTGGCTTGGCAATGGTAAATTGCAAAGAGATTCTTTCTTTGTTGCTCATCACTCTGCCATCTTCCTGAAAGTCCTCTTGAGATAAGCAATTTAAAAAGAAGTTTTGTTCTTATAGTTTTAGAGATTTCAGTTTATTGCTGTTATCTCTGTTGCTTAGGTATTTGTGACAAGGCACTCATCATGGCAGGGAGCACATAGCAGATCAAAATGTCTTGTACAGGGCATGACTATCCCTTCAAGGATCCTCTGATGACTGGAGGATCTCCCATTAGGCTCCACCTCTTAAGGCCCCATTGCTTTCATGTTCCTTCAACCATTCCTTCACAACACCATGACCTGGGGCCAACCTTTAACTTATGAGACCTTAAGGGTCCCAGGAAGATAAGTCACTATGATGCCATGCAACAAATAGAGGAATTCAGCTTTTAAGTAATAAAATGTCAGGACCTCCTCTCCCTACCCAAGGGCAGCATGTTGAAGTGATAGCAGAAATAGACAAGTTATGCTTTATCCTAAGCTTGCATACTCCTGTGTCTATATATACACTCCATGTAAAAACATACCCACTTGGTTCACAGGACTCTTATGAAAATTGTGTAGAAAGATTGTAGATTGTGCTCTAAGTGAAATAAACTGGACATATACATGTAAATATTGCATCATCTCTTTGGTGTGAGAAACTAAAAGGTAAATAAGGACCAAAATGTATAATAGATAATACAAATAGGAAGAAACTGTTCAAAAGGAAAGAAAAACAAAGAAAGGGAGGGAGGAACAAGGGAAAAAATGAGAAAAGAGGGACAAAATAGAAATAAAGCTTTAGTAAATAAGGGAGAGTGGGAGCTTGAAGGGAGGGGAGGTGATTGGGAGAAAAGGGGAATTAAGATATATTATCTACAGCTACAAATTCTCTTTGATAAATGTGCTTGTTATGTATATTTAAAATGTGCCAATAAAGTATTTTTTTAAACAAAGATGGTACAGACTAGGTTGTTTTAAATTTAAAATTTTCTGTGGCAATTTTTCTATCACATGAAGTAGCTACATCTATGCAGTGGTGTCACTATGACACTTTTGTGAATGTAGTCAAGTATATATAGAGGAAAGTTTTGCAAACTAACTTTTGCTACTGAAGTAGTACAAAAATGTTTTTCTCCTATTATTGTGCTCTGGAAATTTATTCTGTTCTGAAATCTTTGTGGCTATCCTGTGATTCACCTAGAAACAGATGTCTCTGAGAAAGGATAAGTTCTTCTAGGTTTTGAAGGCTCATAGATGGATATCTCATCAGGATATCTATGGTCACTTGGAAATTTTATCTGTGATCATCAGGCACACTGTGTATTTTCATTTTATGACTTTTTCTATCAAGGTACCAGCAGTCAACTCAGAGCCTCCAAGTTGGCCTTTAAAATCAGTCTAATCTCTGTCATGCTGCTTGGCAGTTGATATAACTCACTTTGACAGTTTTTGAGGCTGCAGATTTCCCAGAAGGACAGTGAGAAAGAAAGTTTTAAAAATACTTCGACCTTGAAGTAAAAAGAGACTTAACTTTTCTACTCTAGAATTTACCAAGAGGTCTTGAAATTCAAGGGTAAGAAAGTAAACTTGGGGAAGGCAAATTTATTATGACAAATCCATGGTGGACAACTCACACCAATGAAATTTTGTTACACATTTGTGCTATTTTACAAGATAATAGGGCAAAGTTGTTAGTGAAGGTCTGGCTTTTTCTTTGGTGGACATTAACATGGCCCCACACCAAAGTGTCCTGTCACTTGAACACAGATAACAGGAAGGAGCTTGGGTAGCTGATCTACCTAGAAACTGATAAGGGAGATTAGGCCCACTGTATGCCGGAGCAGCACGGACTCGGCTACCAGGCAACATCTGTTTCCAGCAGACAGAGGGCGACCCACCAGCCCACTGCATCCCGGAGCAGCATGGACTCGGCTACCGGGGACTTCCGTTTCCTGTGGACTAAGGGCCGCTCACTGGCCCACTGTATCCCGGAGCAGCAAAGACTCAGCTACTGGGTGCCATCTGTTTACCAAGGCGGCGGAGGACTGAAGCCTGCCCACTGGCCCACTGTATCCCAGAGCTGTGCAGTGAGGAGTCAGGTACGGACCCTGGGTGCCATCCCCACCACGGAGGGTTAAGGGCCTCCACCCAGCCCCAACCCCACCCCGGAGCTGCATTGTGAGGACCCAGGTCCTAGAGGAGCCGAAGCCATCTCCTGAGTCCCTCCACAGGAGGCACACTCCTAGAGCCACACTGAGAGACAAGGCAAGATTAAAAAAGAAGAAAGGGGGAATCTAGCTTCTATTTTGCCATCTACTCCTAAATCCTTCTATTCACCTCTTGTCCTCCCACCTTCTCCTATCTTCCTGTCAGAAGCAATACCCAGAAGTAAAAGACTCTTAGGCTGCCCTATTTCTTCTTCTGTACTATTATAAGAAGGTGTGCAAAGTTTCCAATGGTCTTACAGCATACAGTTGGTACTGTTGTACATATGCCCTTTTATCCTCTATTACCCACTGGCATATATGAGATTCTAGGGTATAGGTGATCTTGATAAATCTGCTAATCCTATTTCATTCTCCTCCTGTCTCCCTACCTCTCTGATTTCCCAGTGACCTCTTATCCCCAAAGGGTTTGGGGGGTACATTTATGATCTATATGTTTTATACACATTGCTGATTAATTCTAAATTCTGGCATATGGATATAGAGGTAACTCATAAATTCAAAGTCTTCAGAATAGAATCTAACAAAACTTTTTATCTTATGTACTGTGTTTAATACTGATATTGGCATTTATTGTATTATGATGTGATTGTTCTGCTCAAATACCTTCCATGATGTGTCAGAACTGAGAACTCTCAAGGGTAATTAAAGATTCAAGGAGGACCCCCCCCCCCAGAAAGTGCCACATCCAAAAGGCCCAGATAATGGAAAGAGACCTGCAACAAACATTGCCCTGTCATCAGGCAAAGAAGAGCATCAATAACAACGAAAGAGGAGAAATGAGAAAATACACAAAAAAACAGACACAAAGATCACTACCACAGGGAAATTCAGAGAAAAGGGAAAAAGGGCAAACTGAAACTCAAACACCAGGACTCTTAGAGATGGTAACTAAAGCAGATCTAGTAAAATAGAAATCAGAACTCATCTCTGAGATCAAAACAGGAATACTTTCCACAGTGAAAGACATCATTAAAGAAGAGATCAGTGAGATGATAGAATCCAAGATAGCAGAAGCAATGGAACCTTTTAAACAGCTTCAAGCAGAGCTCCAGGGAATGATGAAAAAGAATGAAAGCTTGTGCAGTAGGTTGAATGAAGCAGAGAACCAAATCTCAGACCTAGAGGACAGTATAGCAGCCAATGAGCAGGAAAGGTATACTCTATGGAAAAGAGCAAGGGACCATGAGAAATCAATTCAACAGCTTCTAGATGACTCAAAGAAAAATAATATAAGACTGGTTGGAGTCACTGAGGAAGCATGAGACAGTGTAAAAGACATAAAAAAGCTATTGTCAGAGATAACAACAGAAAACTTCACAGGAAAAGAAATAGACATACAGATAAATGAGGGCTATCAGACTCCAAAATGCCTTGACATAAAAATATCTACACCTAGACATATAATTATCAAGGTTCCAGATGTACAACAAAAGAATGAAATAATGAAAGCAGTGAGAGAAAGGAAGAAAATCACCTACAAAGGGAAGTCCATTAGGATCACAGCAGATTTTTCAACACAAACAATGCAAGGAGAGCGTGGAGAGAAGTATTTCAAGCATTGCAGGAAAACAACCTCCAATCTGACTGTTGTATCCTGCAAAACTGTCTTTCAGAATAGACGGGGAAATAAGATACTTCCTTGATAAAGAACACCTGAAAAACTTTACAAATATGAAACCTGAACTCCAAAACATCCTAAAGAATATCTTGGAAAAAAAACACAGAAAATTCATACCCACGAGACCCAGGAGAGTGAATTCATTGGGGCAAACAAGAAACTAAATAGAAAAGGGGAAAAGCAAAGAAGAAAAGAACCAAGAACAGGGAAAAATGGCAGCTCTGAATATGTCCATATCAGTCATAAGCATTTATGTCAATGGACTCAATGGGCCAATTAAAAGACACAGACTAGCAGATTGGTTCAAGAAGCAAGATCCTACAATCTGCTGCATACAGGAAACACACCTAATTCAGAAGGAAACCCATAGACTGAAAATAAAAGATTGGAAAACAATCCTCCATGCCACAGGAAACTGCAAAAAAGCAGGAGTGTCTATCTTGTTTGCAGATAAAATAGATTTCAAACCCAAACTGATTAAAAGAGATAAAGAAGGTCACTATATTCTCTTTCAGGGAATGATCCAAGAGAAAGAAATAACAATTATAAATATTTATGCACCAAACTCTAATGAACCCAACTATATAAAACAAACATTACTGGACATGAAAAGCCAGTTATCTATGAATACAATAGTAGTAGGGGATTTTAATACTCCATCCTCACAAACTGACAGATCAACTGGACAAAGAATCAATAAGGAAATACTTGGGCTGAATCACACTTTTGAGCAAATGGACTTATTCAATGCCTACAGACTTTTTCGCCCTTCAAAGTGAGAATATACCTTCTTCTCAGCTTCTCGTGGATCATTCTCCAAAATAGATCACATTCTAGTCCATAGAACAAGCTTAAGTAAATGCAAAAGAATCAAAGTTATCCCCTGCAGACTATCAGACCAAAGAAGAAATTAAACAGCTTCTACAACTAAATGACAACCCCAGCACAACATACAGGAATTTATGGGACAGAATGAAAGCAGTTCTGCGAGGGAAATTCATAGCAGTGAATGCCTACACTGGGAAAATAGAGCAAACTGAAATAAACCCTCTAATGATGAACCACAGACAATTAGAAAAAGAGGAGCAAAACAAACCCAAAGCACATACTAGAGAGGAAATTATAAGGAACAGAACAGAAATTAATGCAATGTGGGCAAAGAGAACAATACAAAGAATCAATGAATCAAAGAGTTGGTTCTTTGAAAGGATAAATAAGATCGACAGACCCTTAGCCAACCTTATCAAACAAAGGAAGGAAAAGGCTCAAATCCATGCTATAAGGAATGAAAATGGGGAAATCAGCACAGACCCAGAGGAAGTCCAAAGGATCATAAACACGTACTTTGAAAATCTATACTCCGAGAAGATGGAAAATCTAGAAGAAAGAATAGATTCCTAGATATGTATGAACTTCCAAAGCTGAATGAAGAGGATATAAAAATTGTAAACAACCCGATATTAATCTGGGAAATTGAAAATGTAATAAAAAACCTACCAACAAAGAAAAGCCCTGGTGTTGATGACTTCACTGCTGAATTCTAAAAAACTTTTAAAGAACAGTTAATACCAGTACTTCTCAATCTCTTTAATGAGATTGAAAGGGAAGCAATACTCCCCAAATCATTCCTTAAAGCAACCATCACCTTGATTCCAAAGGCAGGAAAAGATCCCACCAAAAAAGAAAACTACAGGCCAATTTCTTTAATGAACATTGACACCAAAATTCTCAATAAGATACTGGCAAAAAGAATACAGAGTTATCAAGAAAATCATACCCCCTGATCAAGTCGGATTTATCCCAGGGATGCTAGGCTGGTTCAACATATGTAAATCAATCAATGTAATACACTACATTAACAGACTCAAGGACAAAAACCATATGATTATCTAAATAGACACAGAAAAAGCATTTGACAAAATCCAACACCCATGCATGATCAAAATCCTACAGAGAATTGGAATCGATGGACTTTATCTCAATTTAATACAAGCTATTTATGAGAAACCAACAGCCAGCATCATACTCAATGGGCAAAAGCTGAAACCTTTTACACTAAGGTCAGGAACAAGACAAGGATGCCTGCTGTCATCACTCTTGTTCAATATAGTGCTGGAAACATTAGCCATAACGATCAGGCTGGACAAAGATATAAAAGGAATAAAGATAGGAAAGGAAGAAGTTAAACTGTCATTATTTGCTGATGATATGGTACTTTATCTAGAGGATCCTAAAAACTCAACCAAAAGACTGCTAGACTTAATTACCAAATTTGGTAGTGTTGCTGGATACAGGGTAAATGCTCAAAAATCAACAGCCTTTGTCTACACAAACAATAGACTCACTGAAAAAGAAATTGGGGAGGCAATCCCTTTCACAGTAGCACCCAGAAAAATGAAATATCTAGGAATCAACTTAACAAAGGAAGTGAAAGACCTCTACTCTGAAAACTATATGAGTATGAAAATGGAGATAGAAAAGGAAACCAGAAAGTGGAAAGATATCCCTTGTTCCTGGGTCGGGAGAACAAAAATCATCAAAATGGCTATACTCCCAGAACTACTATACAGATTCAATGCAATTCTAACTGAAATTCCAACACTATACTTCACAGAGCTAGAGAAAATAATACAAAAATTCATCTGGAACCACAAGAAACCTAGAATAGCAAAAGTAATTCTAAGCAACCAGAACATGTGAGGGGGTATTATAATCCCCAATTTAAAACTCTACTATAAAGCCACTGTGATAAAAACTGCATGGTACTGGCAAAGTAACAGACCTGAGGACCAGTGGAATAGATTAAAAGACCCAGAAACAACTCCAGATACACTAAGCCACCTTATCTTTGACAAAGGAGGCAAACATCCCCAATGGAAGAAAGACAGCCTCTTTAACAAATGTTGCTGGAAAAAACTGGGCTTTAACCTGCCAAAAGCTAAAGCTAGACCTATTCTCTTTCACCATGCACAAAACTAAACTCACAATGGATACGAGACTTAAATATTAAAACAGAAACAATAAGCCTGCTGGAAAACAGGTTAGGTAAAACTCTTGGAGACATTGGCTTAGGCAGAGACTTTATGAATAAAACTTCTATAGCACTAGAACTAGCAGAAAGAATCAACAAATGGGATCTCATCCTACTGAAAGGTTTCTGCACAGCAAAAGAAGTTGCTGGCTCTACTAAAAGACAATGAACAACATGGGAAAAAATCTTTACTAGCTGTTTATCAGACAAAGGGCTATTATCTACAATATATAAAGAACTCAAACAGATTTGCCTCCCCAAGTTTAAAGACCCAATTCAAAAATGGGCATCTGAAATGGACAGATACTTCTCAGAGGCAGAATTCAAAGCAGCCAAGAAGAATATGAAGAAATGTTCAACATCACTCATCATTCGTGAGATGCAAATGAAACCACTGAGATTTCATCTCACTCCACAAAGAATGGCTGCTATCACAAAATCAACCAACAATAAATGCTGGCGTGGCTCTGGGGAGAATGGAACCCTTCTCCACTGTTGGTGGGATTGTAGACTTGTGCAACCATTGTGGAGATATGTGTGGAGATTTCTCAGAAAACTAGGACTAGGGGCCCCATTTCACCCTGCTATCCCCCTACTAGGAATATACCCAAAAGAATTTAGAAAATCACATTGGAAAGACAGATGTACACACTTGTTCATAGCAGCTCAGTTCGTGATAGCTCCATCTTGGAAACAACCCAAATGTCCATCAACTAAATGTCCATCAACTGGAGAGTGGATAAAGAAGATGTGGGTTTTTTAAAATAAAATGGAGTATTACTCTGCCATAAAGAATGACAAGATCGATCCATTTAGGTGCAAATGGAGACACCTGGAGGATATACTAATAAGTGAAATGAATAGATCACAGATAGGCAAATTCCAGAACTTCCCTTTGACCTGAACACCTATAGATGCAAATGAGCTCTAGAAAGTATGACAGCTTTTTTAGAGTGGGAAATTTCCATAGGAAATTTGGTGTGGGAATGCAATGAGGGGAAGGAATAAATATGATATGGAAAGAAAATAAAAGAGTATGTATAAAGGGGGTGGGGAGGTGTGGGTGGGTAGGGATATGGGTAAAAATGAGAATTAACTTGTGTCATATACTGGTACAAATTCCCCAATGTTATATGTGATTGTGAGATGTATATAAATTGTACCAAGAAAGAATTCAATTAAAAAAAGAAACACTCAGATGATTTGTTCAACAACCCAAAAATATTTGAATAAAACGATTACAATACTGTAATGTAATACTAAATAATAAAGAAAATACAAAGTACAGGGTAAAATAAACAAATTAATCTGTTCTTACTTTCATAGCTGATGTGAGGGAGACAAGAGAGAGGAGGGTTATTGTGTACGACAACTTTCACTTTCACTAGCAGAATCACTGCCATCTACTGACTCAATAGAATTTTGCTTTTTGTTCAAGTTAACAAGGAGCCTATTCAATGACACTTCCTTTTGTCTCCTTTGGAGGCTTTTGCAGAAATGCGACATTATAATGTCATTAATCAGATTCATCACTTACAATACCTCATTTGGATGGTGTTTTCTACAAAGTTTTGCACTGTTTCCCATATTTTATACTCCTCCCTAATTTCATTTCAAGTGAGGGATTCCTCTGCCTTTTTGTCTCCTTCCTGTGCTGACAAGATCTTCAACAAAACTACTTGGTGCTGGGAGATGATCACAATACCTAGGGCGGGGGTGGGGGAGAGATGGAGAGACAGAGAGAGACAGAGACAGAGAGACAGAGAGAGAGAGGTTAAAATTTATTAGGAATGTTTGCTTATCATGCAGAACTCTCACAGAACCAGTTACTATGATCTTGTTCCAAAGAAGACAAAGCAAAAATATGAAAGTAGCACCAACATCCAGAAATGTATGTTTTTCCTGTATCTTAGTTTTTAGCCCTGCACATGGGAAAAGCTTACATGGGAACAGGCTATGTATTGGTGGTAGTAGTGCTGAACTTGAGCAATTCAATAGAAAATGAAAAAATGCAAAGATAGGGCTGGGGATTTAGCTCAGTGATTCTGGTATCTGCCTTGCAAGCATAAAATTCCAAGTTTGTCCCTGGTAACCATGTACTACAATGCCTGGCGTGGTGACTTATACCTAAAATCCCAGCACTTGGGTGGCAGAAGGGGGAGGATTGCTGTGAGTTCAAGGCTAGCCTGGGCTACATAGTGAGCTCAGGACCAGCCTGAACTACAAAGTGAGACCCTGTCAAAAAAAAAAAGTCAAAGGTGTGGTAACTTCACATGGTTTGGAAAATAGAAAAAATACTAGCAGAAAATAATTTCCTGCTATTTTTAACATTCCTTCATTCAGAGAGTAGCTGCTAAGTGGTTGGTCATCTCAGGGGACAAGTAAGGGTCAAGGACATACTGGAGCAAACAGGAGCACAGGACCTGTGTTCTGGGGGCCAGGTCAGTATGAAAGCTGGTAGCACAAGCCATTATCAGCCCAGAAAACTAAGGGTGATAAATCCTGAAGAACAAGTTTCCTACTTTCAAACTTCTGGATGAAGAGCTTTATTTGAATAAAGGTTTGTCCTTATTTTGAATCTTTTATTTATTCAGTAACAAATATTGAGGACTTTCCATGTGTCAAGTGCCATTCTCAGTTCCTGAGTGAAGTCCCTGGATCCTGTGAGCCTGCAGAATCATTTGGACCCTCAGATACTAAATGCAGCAAAGTGCTGCATATATACTATTGTCTCTTCCCCCAGGGTCAAGTTCTGCTTCCAGTGCTTTGTACACGCAAGGCATGCACTCAACCATTGGACTGCACCATCCATCCACCATCTGTTACCCTCTGATCCCCAGTAGCACCATTACACAAGCATCACCACCCATAGTTTAAAGAAGCATGAGTGACTTACCCAAGATCACACCATTAAAGGTGGAATGTTCAAAGACTCTAGAGCTTCCTCTACGTAGTGTGACAAATATATTAATTATTTTAGCTGAATAAAAATCCACTAACATGTTGCTCTTCTGCCTTCATGATGAGAACTCTGTTTAAGAGGAAGCAGCCTGTTTCCTTCTCCTCCAGCTGGTGTGTGACACCCACCTCCCACAAAATAAGACCTAATCAGGAAATAAGCCCTAGCATGATTTTTCAGGGTAATCCTAAAACCTACCCCTAAAAAGCCCAGTTACGATTACCAGACAGATGGATGGATTTAGTATGTCCATTGTAACCCATGATGAACAAGTTGTACTATGACAATGTTGCAGAAGGTGATGTGACTGTATTTGCATAAATGTAGATTTTATACATTAATACATGACTAAGTACATATTTTTACATTAATAAATATACATTATTATACATAGAAAGAAATAGACATCCCTGAAAACAAGACCTATTGTATCTTGTGGAATAAAAACTAATAAAAGACCTGGTCTGATTTTGGGGAAATGTGGTAGCAATCCCTTGTCTACTTTTGGCTGCCCTGAGACAACTTGTGGATTACACTGCTAACCTTCACTCCAGAAGCTGGCACCAAAATATCTCCTTTTTATTATTTTTCACTAAGCTCTAGTATATTGATAACCTTTGGAAACAAACAACATTATTCTATTTATGGTATTCTGTTTTTAGTAGTGATATTTCTACTAACAAGATATAGTCATTCTCCATCATGAAAATTCAATGAACACTGGTAGTGACTACTTTTTTTTTTTTTTTTGTAAACAGGAAATTTCAGTACAAAGCTTGGCATAGTTTCTGCAGAGGCAGACCTAACTGTGCCTCTTCCAACCTACAGAGGCCCAGAAGAGATTAATCTATGCTTATCAAAAGATTAGGGCTGAAGCACACCTTCTCCTTCAAGTTTTATTCAGTAATAACCCCTTCAAGTGGCTGGCCCAGAGTTGGGCAAGACAGTCCCTCAGAGTTCAGAACGTGGAGGCATGCAGGTCTGAAAGTGGTGGCAAAGGGCAGGCGAGGAGGACAGAATCTAAACCCTGATGTGTAACTTTGCAAGTGGGGGACATTTGAAATTTTGCTCTTGCAGATAATATGTATTTCTTTTCATCTCTGCAAAAATACTGTGAAGTAACTGGTGATGATCACAGGTATTTCACTTTAAGCAACAAGAACCCAAAAGAGAAAAAGAACAGATGGAGGAGTGACTGTGCAAGCACCATGGCCCAGCGCTTCTCAGAGATCTGCTGCTCCCTGGCAGGGTTGCTGTGTGCTTTACTTATTGAAAGTAGTTTTGTCCCTCACTACAATAGTAACCTATATTCATGGCTGGCTTTTTTTTTTTTTTTTTTTTTTTTGCTTTTTGGAGCCAGGGTCTCGCTTTGTAGTTCAGGCTGACCCTGAGCTCACTATGGTGCCCAGGCAAGCCGCTGCAAACCCAGCAATCCTCCTGTCTCTGCCTCTCGAGTGTGGCATTTTTTTTTTTTGAGACAGGTTCTCACTTTGTAGTTCAGGCTGGCCCTGAGCTCACTCTGTAGCCCAGGCAAGCCTGGAACTCAGCAATCTTCCTGCCTCTGCCTCCCAAATTCTGGGATGACAGGCGTGAGCCACCACGCCCAGCACTGTGTTACGTGGTTTTGATTGCTGGTGGGCCTGAGCCACCATGCCCAGCATTGTATGTGGTTACCGGGATCAAACTCAGGACCTTGTGCTTGAGAGGCAGGCACTGGAACCACTGAGCTAAATCTCCGGCCTCATGGCTAGCAATTTTTGAAAGCACCTAAAGTATTAGATGAAAATCATGTGAAATAAAATAGTGTGTAACTTTATTATTCAGAAGTAGATGTTTGCATGTAAATTCCTGTTGCCTTTTCTTTTCTAGCATGGACAAACACTTGGGGAAACACACATTTTCCACACGAGATATCTGATCATCCTTCTGTCTGCAAGGCAGAAACAACTACAATTATTTTTATGTAATCAATTTTTTTCTATAACATCATGTATAATAGGTATAAAATATTTTTAATGGGTGCTATAATTGATTTAAATGATCTGTTGCCGTTGGGGATTTTCACTGCTTTCATGAATGTAACTTTTAGCTGGATATTTAGATGAGAAGTTGTCAGGAAAAAAAAGAACGTTTTTCTTCTAAATACAAATTTTAAATTATAATTATATAATTATAATGCATTATTATAATTACATAATTATAATGCATTATTTATTCAGATAAAATATTACATTATGCTACTGCACAGTTTTAACATTTTATTTTGTACTCTGACATTATAGGAGAATCACTGTTCTAAATAATAGAAATTGTCGTCAGTTTTTAACTTTAGCCATTTTTGAGTATACTTAGTAAACTTTCCTTTTTTCTTCTGTATGGTAACTATTTATATTAGCATAATTATTTTAACTTAATAATAGTCTTCTGATAAACCAATTACACTGAACATTTTTTTACACGCACATTGGTGTTTTACATATCTTCTACTATGAGATATCAAGTTTTTAACGCTTTTTTTTTGAGACAGGGTCTCGCTTTGTAGTTCAGGCTAGCTCTGAGCTCACTATGTAGCCCAGGCAAGCCTCGAACTCAGCAATCCTCCTGTCTCTGCCTCCCAAGTGCTAGGATTACAGGCATGAGCCACCACGCCCGGCTTTAACCCATTTTAATCAGGGTATTTTTAAAGGGTTTTATTTTTATGGTGTATATTTAAGATATGTAACATACTGTTTTGATACAATGGAATGATTATAGTTCAACAAATTTACATATCCATCATCTTCCATAGTTACCATTTTTGATGTGTTAAGAAGAACTAAATTCTACTGTATCATTCTACCATGCTTTTTTATTCATCTACTAATGAGTACTTGGGTTGGCTTCATACACTGGCTTCTTTAAGTGCTGCTGCATACACTGGCTTCTTTAAGTGCTGCTGGAGTGAACATGGGGACAGAGGTATCCCCATGAAGTTCTGATTTTATTTCCTCTGGACACACACTTTGAAGTGGTATTGTGGGATCATGTGTTATTTATTTATTTTTTTTGTAGAGCAACCTCATGGTAGTATATAGTAGTATATTCTTCTTTGCTAGTTTACAGAATTATCATGATGTCTTTGTTCCATAATAGCTCTGCCAGTTTACAAGGTTTTTAACAATGTACCAGGGTTTCTTTTTCTCTGTGTTCTCTCCAACACTTACCTTTTTAAAAAAATTGAATTATTTATTGGTACATTTTATATACAGTTCACAATCACACTCAACATTGGGGAATTTGTACCAATATATGAAAGAAGTTAATTCTCAATTTTACCCATATGCCCACCCACCCACAGCTCCCCCACCACTCATATACATGCTATTTCTTTTTGTTTCCAAATCATATTTGTTCTTTCCCCTCATTACATTCCTCACCACATTCCCTTTGAATATTTCCTATTTTACAAAATCTATCATACGTTCTAGAACTCATTTACTACCTCTTTTGAAAAAATTTTGGTAATAGCCCTTCTAACAGGTGTAAAATGACATCTCATTGTGGTTTGAATTTGTGTCTCCCTGTTGATTAGTGACACTGAACCTCTTTTTCATGCACGTGTTAGACATTTTATTTCTACTTTGGAAAAATACCTATTCAGGTCTTTTTATTTTTATTTTTAAAAATGTCATTGAGTCATATGAGTTTCTTACATATTTAGGGCATTACTGTTTTATTCATGGGCTTTGCAATGTTTTCAGACGGTCTACAGTTTACCTTTTTTTGCTGGCTCCCTTTGCTTTGCAGAAACTCTTTAGTTTGATGCATCCCACTTCTTTATTTTTGCTTTTGTTCTCTTGGCTTTTGGTATGATATTGAAAAGATATTTTCAAGACCAATAAGAAAGAAATTTCCCTCTTAATTTCTTTCCAGGAATGTCACTTTCAGGTTTTGTGTTTAGAGCTTCAATCCAGTCTGAGCTGATTTTATATACACTATAAGATAAAAGACCCAGCTTTTTATCTGAATGCCATATTGCTTGTTACTGCTGGTTTATATAAAGCTTGATGTCAATGCAATTTTTCCAACTTGTTTTTCTCCAAGTGTGTTCGAGCTATTATAATTGGTTTTTGGCACATCACATATATTTTTAAGAGGAACTTGTCAACTTCTGAAAAGCAAACTTGCTGGGATTTTAACAGAGAGCATATAAAATTTGTAGAAAAATTTGATGAGAATTGGCACCTTAGCAATATTGGGTGGGCATTTCACATGGTATGCATCTCTATTTAAATCATTCAGGTTTTTCATTTTGTTTTTCTTTATGACACATTTTATGACTTTTATTGTGCTGGTCTTGGAACAGTTTGTTAAATGTATCATAGAACTTTTTGTTTTGCATGTGATCTTTACTGCCATTATGTTTTAATTGTTTTATATGATTCATTGCTTGCATACAGAAATATCATTGATGTTTTTATGGTGACCTTACATCTGTGACATTATACTTATCTGTTATAGCAGTTTTAAAAATAAATTTTTAGGTGCTTTCTATGTAAATATTTATTCTACTTTAAAAAATAAAGGTAATTTTATTAATGTCTGATCTCTATATATTCTATCTCTTTTCATGTTTTATGCACTGAGACCTGCAGTACCACAATACATAGATAAGATGAAACAGGACATTCTTGCTTTGTTATCACATTTTTGGGAACTAAGTTTTACTATTGAATGTGATGTTAGCTGTTGGGTTTTTGTAAAAGTCTTTCAGTCTGATATCAAAGTTCTCTTTCTTTTTGTTTGTCTGCTTTTGTAAATTGGGGATTGAACCTAGGCTTTATGCACACTAATCAGGTGCTTTACCACTAAGCTATACTCAGTATCCAGAAGTTTGCTTTTTTGTTTATTTGTTTGGTTAAGTCATGAATAGATATCAAATGTTCTCAAATGCCTTTTCTGTGTTTACTCAGTTAAACATGACTTTTACATATTTCTAGGTTGGATTTGATTTATTTATATTTTACTAGGGGTTTTTGGATCTATGCTTATTAAATATGCCAGGGTCTTCTGGGAAGAAGGAATAATATTTCTGGTTGGCTTGTAACAAGAGAACATGGGCTTCATAAACCAAGCTACGTAGTACTCATTCCTCATTTCCTTAGCTTGTGATATATTGGCATCTTTTATTCTGCAATGCAGAATTCACCAATGAAGCAATTGAAATCTTTCTATTGAGTTTATTTTGAAGGATGTTTTTGCTTAAAAAAATCTTAGTTATTATTTCTTTAGATATTTTTTCTGTCTCCACTTTTCTCTCCCTCCCTTTTGTGAATCCATATGGACATACATTGTTCACATGTTATTATCCATTGATCCTCTGCACTACTTAAACCTTTTTCTCTTCATGTTCTGTTTGCTTAGTGTTCATGCTGTGTCTTCAATTTATAAATCATTTCTTCTTTGGTGCACAATTTTCTATTAATATATCTAGTGTATTTTTCATTTTAAATATATTTTTCTCGTACAGTCTTAAGTGTTTTTAATGCCTTCTATTCATCTCATCATTGCCTTTATTGATTTTCTTGCTGATATACAATGAACATTCTTACCTGACACTTCTGTCTTTGCTGATACTTCTAGGTTTATTTTTGGTGTTTGAAATTTTTTCTTTCTTCTTTGCAAGAGGTATAGTGATGTTTGATTGTGTGTCAAACACTGTGAATTTAGTATCTTCAGGTTCTGGACTTTTAAAACCCCTGAATTGTGTTAATGCTACAGTTAACTGAATTGTCTAAGGCTCATTTTATGGTTTATTTGGGTGATTTCTGAGTAATCTCGAGGATAACTTTGACCCAGTGCTACATATGATGGGAAAGAAATAGATTGAGAAAAAAATTGCTAAACAAAAATGAAGTAGAACATGATAATTTAGGGAATTGTTAGCCCACAAAGCATGCTTTATGTTATGGCATAGTACTTAAAGGAGATAGCCTTAAAGGAGAGCTTTTATTTGGCTCATGATTTCAGGGGAGTCAAGGCAGGAGCAGCATGGCAGAATAAATATGCTTAGCTCCTGGCTAGGAAGTAAAGCAGGAAACAGGCCAAAGAGAAAGGGTTTAGGGACCTTATATAGTAACAAGATTAATCTTCTTCATGACCCGTCCACACGTATGCAGAAATGTGCTTTACTAATCCCCTAGTTGGCTCCCATGGCAATCTAGCTGATACAGTTAAATTAAACCATCACACTATCATTAAGAAATTCATTGTTAAAAATAAGACTCGAGAAAAAAACTGAATGTGGCTAAACATCTTTTGCTACCACTTTAAACAGATCAAAAGTCAGAGTATTTAGTTACATAGAATGTTGTTTAATAAGACTAAGCATATGAGTCATGGATTCCCCTCAGCCATGTTGGCAAAACCAAAACTAGAGATGGAATCTAGAAGGTTCCACAGGAAGCCTCTTGTTTAAGAGAGTGAATTCCTCAGACACATTTGGGAGATCCGTGATGTCTCTCTGAGAATATTACAACAGCAGAAACACTATCAGTCTGGGGTGAAGGAGATGAAAGGACAGAGTCAAAGAAGGCTGCTAGGTTCCCTAAATTTTACAAGAAGATACATTTATTCAATAGTAAAATTGCTACTTTGCACAAAAAAAGAAAAGATGCCCCAGAGGTAGATCCTTGAGCCATGGAAAGTTATTTTCAGGCCTTAAAAGAATTTGGAATTTTCCTTGAAAGACTTTGAAATTTCATTGAATCAGTTAACCCCTTTTACCTCTTCCATTTTCTCTCTTTTTAAAGCAGGGTGTCTACATTGTTATCATATGCCTGGTCCACCATTTTATTTTGGAAAAACAAACTTATTTATTCAATTTTATAGTTTCATAAACGGAGAGGAGTTGTGCTTCAGCTGGGTGCCACTTAGCACTTCACTCATGCTAGATTTCAGATTTAGATGTTGAATTTAATTTGAGCAGATGAGATTTGGGACTCTGATTAGGGGCTGAAATTGATTGAAAATTTTGGGGCATTTAAATGGAATGGATATACTTTGTATTGGAGGAGACCTGTATCATTGAGTATCAGAAGATGGCCAGAAATTTAGCTCAGTGGTTCCAGTGCCTGCCTAGCAAGCAAGGTCCTGAGTTCAATCCCTGTTGACTCACACCCCCCAGCAATCAGTATCACATACTCAGGTGCTGGGCGTGGTGGCTCACACATGTAATTCCAACAGTCAGGAGGCAGAGGCAGGAGGATAGCTGAGTTTGAGGCTTGCCTGGGCTACACAGTGAGAGGTCAGGTCCAGCCGGAACTACAAGGAGAGACCCTGTTTCAAAAAAAAAGAAGATGGACTATGTTGGGAAGAATGGTGGATTCCTACATATATTTATCTATGCCTTAGTACCTGGGATCCATGACTATGTTTACACAAAAAAGAAGCATGAAGATTACCAATGGAATTAAGATTATTTGATTCTAAAACAGATATATTATCTTGGATTGTTTGGGCAGATTCAGCATTCAAGGTCTATTCAAAGAGACTATAGCAGGCCAAAGAATGGGTAAAAATGATGTCATACCAGAAGGATTTGACTCACCCCTGCTGGCATTGAAATTAGTGGGAAAGGGCCAAGAATATAGATTATGTCCTAGTGCCTTCATAAAGGAATGCAGCCCTGTGGACACCATGACTTTAGCTCAGTGAGACCCGTGCCAGAATTCTGACAAACAGAAGAAAAAGAAGGTACATTTGTGTTGTTTTGAGCCACAATGGCTCTTGTTGGGGTGGATATGTAGTGCAATAGAAGAATATTTGCTCTGTGTTTAATCTCTAGGGAGAGAAGGAGAGGGAGAGGAGGAAGGGAACAAAGAAAGAAAGATAGAAATAAGGAAAGAAAAAACAAAACAAAGAAAGAGAGAGAAAGAGAGAAAAGTGACTTGGTTAAACAGGTACTGGGGATGACAGGTCAAAAATGAGATAGAAATGGAGGTTTCATATAGAGGTAAAGTGACTACCACATGGAAGGCCAATGGACAATTCAGGTTATTGTGCTAGCTTCTGGCAGGACCTCCCAGGTGAGGATTCACACCTCTGAGGAGAGCTTAATGCCATGGTTCCAAGGGCACTCAAAAAACTCCAAACAGAAAACCTGGGCTCAACTCCTGCTATGGGGTTGCAAATGTGTTTCTGGACCATGTTGAAAAGAAGTGGAGACTAAAATGGTCAAGTCCTTTTGTGCTTCTCCCTACGACAGTCTCGCTGCCCCAAGCTGTGTGCCTGGGAAGAGCCCTGTGTGGAAGGAGAAACATGCTTCTCAGGATCTTAGCATCAGAAAACACACCCTCCAAAGGGAGGGTTTGAGGCTCAGAGACCATCTCTTAATAAGGAGCATGAACCATTTCCCATTCAGTCTATGCAGGAGCCATGGTGATGTCAAAATGCAAATGTATCTTTAAAATGTGTAAGTGTAGGTGAAGAGATGTATTTCATAACAACATTTTCGTCAGTTTCGATCCTATGTGTAATGGTGGCTATGTAATGGCAGTGGAGTTTAAAACTCCACATGTCCATGACATGTTGTACCATCACAGTACAATACACTACACATATGTTTGGGAGATGCCTGTGTAAACAAACATGCTGCACCACCAGTTGAATAAGAGAATAGTGCCTGCAAATTTGTGTAGTACATAATACTTGAGCATGGTAAGAAGTGACTGTGCTACTGGGCTACACATTTATTATACTGTGCTTTTTGTTGTTATTTTTGAGTTTACTTCTATTAAAAACATTAAACACAAAGCACCATGCTATGCCACACCAGCAGTCCTGAACTTGTATGGAGAGATCACACTAAGGGAATGTTCTAGAGCACATGGACTTCTAGGATGTTCTCAAGACACAACTGCTACAGGATCCATTTGTCAGCAGGATCCCAATTGCTCTGCTACACAGGAATGTTTATCAGATCATCTCACTTTGCCTCTAAACCCAGTAAAATATCCTTTTCTCACATCACATTGGACGACATGTAAGTCCACTATCACCCAAGGTCCAGGCCCTCTTATCTCCTTCCACCTGTGCACTCCTTTCTTCCTTCACTAATTCTAGCAGCCTTGGTAACGTTCTTCCCACAGCCTGGAAGGCTTTGGTTTTTACTTGGCTGATCCTACTTAGCCTCCATGTCTCAATTCAAAGCCCATTGCTTCAAAGATGTTTTTGTTCAATTCCAAAGTCAGTGAGGCCTGTCTTACCTCCTGGGCACATTTTCATTGTAAGAAAGTATCCTGGCTAAGAGTTATATTTTTATTTATTGAATGAGTGCATCTCCATTGGACTTCCATGAGGAAAGGGCCATGAGGTAAGGTCATGGATATTTTGCTTTCTTTGATAAGTCTAGTGCCCAGGAAAACATCTGACCCATAACTGATGTCCAATCATTGATTCAGGAATGCATCAATTGGTAGTGATCACCAGTGAAAAAATACTTCAAAGTATAAGAGGAAGAAGAGTAATTCAATAAATTTAACAGTACTGACCAGGTACTGTTCAATTTTGCCTACCCTGGGTCTTTTCCTGAGCATGTGGTACTGGGTGGAAGCTCTTACAATTTTATGGAAGAAATAGTTGTTATTGTTATTTTTAACATTGTATTTTAATTGTATTTTTTAAGAAAAAAATTTTATTGAGATATAGGTACATTTATATACTCATCATGATCACACTCAACACTGAGAATTTGTACCAGTATATGATATGACTTAATTCTTATTTTTTCCCATTCCCTTACCTGCCCTACAACCCCACCACCTATATACATGAGTTTGTTTCCCCTTTTTCTTAACCATCACAATTTTTTCTTTTACCTTGTTATTTACTCTTACCTCCCATTTGCCTTAGGATATTTTCCACTTTTCAGTGTCTATCATACATTCTAGGACTTATTTACATTTTCAGTTTCTCATATTAGAGAAAAGATATGGTATTTACATATCTTTGACCTATTTAGTTCACTTATGAGTATGTCCTCAAGGTACAAGATTTGATGATTCTCATACCAGCAGAAAGTAATTTAGACAGATTAAGATGTTGGCTTCTTCTCAGAAACCTGCAGAAGCCCCGGACTGGGGACAGTCTGGAATATACACGTGTCCACATCACCCTTCTCTAGCAGTGTCTACTTTTAAGGGGCATGAGCTTGTTATTTCTAAGTTTTTTCCCCCTTGATTTTAGAGATATGGACTCATACAGGTTCCATTTCTTATACCAAGATGCTTGAAGGAGAAGGAGGGAACAGCTTTTTTAGAAAAGAAATTTTATGCAGGATAAACATTGATTTTGATTATAATTTCGATCCAGATTATTCCACTTTTCAGAAAGTGGCAAGAAATTGCTGATAAATTAATGAGATTCCACTGGCAAGTGTGAAATAGATTTAAAGACATGGGAAATCTATGAAAACTGTTTCACAAGCTTTATAATGAATTCATCAGTTCAGCAAAGTTACTAATTACTAGCTCTGATCCACACATCATGTTGAGGACCAGGAAGCTATCAGGACTACGGTATCAGTGGGTGGCTTCCATGTTGGTAGAGGAGGCAGAGATCTTGGTAGCTATAGTCACGGTGGGGTGGGTCAGCATCCTTTGGGACCCAAAAGACTTGACTAGTAGGAAAACTGGCAGCCATTGCTTTCTGTTCTCCTTTGTTAAATGGAAAAGGCATTGTCCTTCAAGGGAGGAACAGGTTTCACGTTGACAGGGGAAAGCATTCTTTCTCCATCCCTGTTATTCTGCAAATGTTCAGTCTTCAGGAATCTGACCCAGTGTCACCTTGTCAGTATCAGCATGATTTCGAGAGTGACTGATAATTTTTCTCTCTTTCCTACCAGAGCCAAAATATGCTCCTGAGCCACAGTGCTGAACTCCTCATGTTCTTAATTTTCAGATGAAGCATGGATTACTGTTTCCATGGCAATGCCCTGCTGGATAGTACCATGGCAAACTCTTATCTGCCAAGCACTGCTTCCTATAAACTAGGTTTTCATGTCAGTTGTTGGAAATAAAACAGACCCAAGTAAAAGTAAGAGGACTCTGGTACCCGGATCTGGTGGGGGGTGGGAAGGGGGAAAAGGAGAGACCAGAGTGGGAAGAGTTGAAGATGGGAGAGAGGCCATGGGCAGGTAGGAACTGAGATGGTGTTGGGAAGCTGGGAATGGAAACAAACAAGTAGGAAGAATCACAGTCTGCTTCTTAATGTTTTATTGTAGTCCTGAACGTAGGATATTATATGATTAGTATTTAAAAATGGAAATTAAGATTTCTTTTAAAACTTTTTTTTTTTAGTTTTTTGAGACAGGGTCTTGCTTTGTAGTTCAGGCTAGCTCTGAACTCACTAGGTAGCCCAGGCTAGCCTTGAATTCACAGCAATCTTTTTGCCTCTGCCTCCCAAATACTAGGATTATAAGTGTGAGCCGCCATATATGGCATTGCAATATGTGGTACTGGAAATCAAACTCAGGACCTTCTACTTGCCAGGCAGATGCCAGAACCACTGAGCTAAATTTCCAGCCCTTTTATAAAACATGTTCCTTGCCTGGTTCCTCCTGTCACCACCTCAATAGCCGATCCCCGGTTCCATGCCCTGTGTCTGCAGAACTGTAAGTTCAATAAACATAGTATCTTTATAAAGTACCTGTCCTCAGGTGTTTCACCATAGTAAAAGAAATGAACTAATACTAATGTGAGGAAAATCTAAATGCTAGTTTAGATGAAGTGTTAAGGTTTAGCAAAGTTTTAGGATTCTGCAGGTAAATATGCCAACCTATACTAACAATATTTCTTGGTAGGAAAACAGGCAATCAAGCAGCTTCTTGGTATTGTCCACCTTTCCCAGAGTGAGTGAACATGTGCTACTTTTAATAAAACCATCACAGACTTGGAGGGATCTTAAACAAATCTTCTTAGTGGTTTTACTTTCCTCTTTTGAGTTTTCTCTGGTGACATTCCCCTGACCAGAAAGTCTGTTGTCCATTCTTTCTATCAGGAAGCTACTTCCCTTAGGAGGAGCCAGAGACAAGGAGATGGCAGCTGCCCTACTCTAGGGGTGTCTGGTCCAGCACATGATGTCCAATCCAGCTCAGGGTGGGCACCTCAGTGTGGAGGTTTCTGGAGCAGAGGCTGCATGGAAATTTGTGGAGGAGGTGTGATGGGGGAATGAAGATCTCCTGGTGGGAGGTCTGAGGACGTTCTGTCTTTGGTCATTTCTGTCTTTGCTGTTTTCAGATCTCACTCTCAGTGAGCTTTGGGACCTCCTTCCTCTTCCCTTTGCTCACTGACCTCTTTCCTGTTCAGCACCAGGCTTGGAGAGATGAAAAGGGCTGTATGTGGCAACCTGCAGTGGTGGGCGGGTGGGGGGTTGAATGGTGGGGGGGGGCTGGGATGGGCAGAGGCTGTTTTCATTTGATCCACCTTTTATAGGCACCATCCCCAAAATCCTACAGGTAACTGACAAAGTTAAAAGGCAAAAGCAGCCATAATATGAACACAGGTCTATAGTAGAGCACTGAGATGTCTGTGTTGCTGATGTTGGAAAGACTATGTTGTCATGTACTTTGAGAACTAAGCACTCCTGAAAAGAATGCCTTAGAAAAGGAAAAATGCACAAAGGAAATACACCTTGTGACTGAAGTGCTTTCCCTGTCTCCATTACATGAGCTTCCTTCCTGCAGGGTGCTTCCCTGGCAGCCTACAGGGCCTTCACACATCAGGCTCCGAGGTAGTGCCACAGGGAATCTGATGCTTAGCCCTCCTCCCATTTTCCTCTGAGCAGCTGTCTCCATGCTGGAAGCTTCATGCTCAGATCAAACCATCCAGTACAGCATGGAGGCAGGGGGCTGGTGCTGGGACAGTTTCTCCCTACCCGGGGCATGCTGAGCTCCATCTCTTGCCTGGACACCACAAGAAGTTAAAGGACAGCCTGACATTTACAGGGGCACCTCAGGAGTTCTGTACATTGGCCCATAGTTTGAAAGCAGGCAACTTGGTCCACCCTCCAGCTGCCTCTTCTACCTACACTGTTATCTGAAGGCTCTGAGAAGGAGTCAGCCTGTCCCCAGGCCTACGTCCCAGGGTCGCCCCTGATGTATAGCCCAGAGCTCTGTTGACTACACTGCACTGGTTTTGATGGTTCTCCCCTTGAATCTTTTACTCAAAAATAGTCACACTGTTTTCTGTTGTTATTAGATGGAAAACAACTCCCTGGAACAATCAAAATACGTGGATACTTCAGCCGGGGCTAAGAGATGAGAAGTTGGAGGTTTGGTCTCCTTTTCAGGTGGTTTGTGTCCAGAGGAAGAGAAAAGAGAGGCAGAGAAGGAAAAGCCCAAGAGTCACTTGAAAATAGAACTCCAAACTGGATTGTGGGTCTGGGCCCAGAAAGCAAGAAAGTCTTCCCCGGTGACCCCTGTTCCAGCTGGGGACATCTTGTGCTCACCTTCACAGTCAGCTCTGATGTCAAGCCTGCTGTGAGGCCTGTCTCAGTTCACTCCTTGACCCCCTGCAAAACTCAGAGTAGTCCCTCTGTCTGCTGGCCGTGTTGTGCTGAATGCCAGCCACGGTCTCACATGTCTGTCTCCTCACTAGACAGCAAGCCCTGTGCTCTGATGCTAGTTGTGGGTTGTTTGGTTTTGCACCCCTTCTTCCCTGAACAAGGCCTGCCAGGTAGTAATTATCCTGGTGATGGTGGCAGTAGTGGGAACAAAATGAAATCAGGATAGGTTACATTCACAGAGTGCTCCTGTGAGCCGTTATTAAAGGTTGAAACTTGTATGAACTCATTTAATCCTCACAAAAATGCTTCGTGTTAGATGGTTGTGCAACGTGCTTAAACATCACACGCTGAATAGGAGGCAGAGCCTGTCTGACTTCAAAGCACACACTCTTCACTCTGTTGAACTGATGGAGGGGAAAATGAACAAAACCAAATGCTGGCTGCACCAGGGCTGAGCCGGAGATAAGAAATAGCTGCCCCTGAGCCAGAAACAAATGGATGTACTTTCTCTGCCTTGTTCCACTGACGGAGGCTCCTGTGGCCATTGTAAAGACCTCATGGCCCCTGGCCCCTGCCATTTGGCTTTTTAGTGTTTAGGAACCTGAACAAGTTACAGTGACTGATCTGTGGGAGGAATGCATCTCCGCCGAGTGGGCTACCCTTCCTCTTGCTTCTTTGTTCTGACATGTCCAAGCCTCCCAGCTGCTGTGGGTGACATTAGGCACTAATGAAGTTGAGCAAATAGGACAAAGTATGCCGGCAATCTAATTCTAGCCTCAACCCCTGCCAGCTATTTAAGGCAAAGATGGATGAGTGAAGCATGATCTGGGTCACTGCTGGGCAGAGAGGGTCCTTCTGCTGTGATACAGAACACTTCAAAGCTCTAGGAGAGCAGGAGCCCACAGGCAGGAAGATGGGTTCTCTCTCACGAGGCATCAACCTGTGCAGGCTTTGTCCTCATGGCCTGTGCCAGCTCCTCCACAGACCTGTTCATAGGTGTGAAGGCTGAATGCCCAACTCAGATCTTTTTTCTGGAAGTAGTTTTTTCTTGGAACTCTAGCCTTGGCTAGAGTGTGTGTGGCCATGGAGCTGTCAACTGATCCTCTGGGGCACTGTGCCATAATCCGGAAGTGGCTGGTGTATGTGCCCATCATGTCATTAGAGCGGATTTGTGTTCAGAATCATTGTCTGCAATAACTGTAACTGACGCATCTCGAGTCACTTGGTTTCATTCTCTAAGCAGGAAGCAAAATATTCACTGTGTGGCGGGAAAGTGTTTTTTTTTTTTTTTTTTTTTTTTTTTTTTTTTTTTTTTTTAAGACAGGGTCTCGCTTTGTAGTTCAGGTTGGCTCTGAGCTCACTATGTAGCCCAGGCAAGCCTCGGACTCAGCAGTCCTCTAGCCTCTGCCTCCCAAGTGCTGGGATTGCATGAACCATCACGCCCAGCCAGAAGGGAAATATTAGAGCATGAATACAATGCTCCCCTGATAGTTAAATGGGGACACTGATGGGTCATTTCCACAGCATGCAGCCCCCAGGTTGCACTGTAGTTTGAGAAGGAAGAGCATTTTTCTATAGCAATCACATACAAAGTATTAATAAGCAACAGTCAATAATATGCCAAGATGTCTTTGTCATCTCTGCCTCACATCAGATCTAGAGAAGGTTTCTGTCATGTAGGTTGAGATACATTTGATGCTATGAACTGGCTGCAACTCTATGGATCAGCCTGGCTTCCTTACCTGAATTTGCTCTACTGTGGATCACAAGGGGAGAACCATGCTTTATTTTGTAATTTTAGCCAAAAGGAGACTCTGTGTTATCAGGCCTTAATCTTTCCAACAGCTGCAGAATCACTGTCATCATAATGTCATCAGAGGGCTTGAAGAGTCCGTAAGAATCACGAGAAAATAGGTCCTATCCCATTATACTTTACTGTTTTCCTTTTAAACTTTATAATAACACAACAAAATAACAGGGGTTGCTATGGTTTGAATATGTTCAAGCTCCCCCACCCACCAAATTCAGGCTGGAGTTTAATTCCTACTGTGAGAAATGAAGAGGGTGGATGCTTACTTTGTGGTACTTAGAGGTGAGGCTTTTAGGAGGTGCTGAGGGTTAGGGAAATCATAGAAACAGACCCCATGATTAAATTCTGGTGGCACTAAGAGGAGGAGGGAAAGGAATCAAAAGAAAGCCATCTATGTACCTATTTTCTGCTATTCAGTGTTCTGACTCTTCTAGTAGGAAGACCATCTCCAGATGGGGCCTCCACACCAGACCACCATTGTGAATCGAAACAAACGTCCCTTCTTTATAACTTACTCTATCTGTGGAACTGCATTATTAGTGCCAGAAAAAGGAGTCATACAGGTAGTTGTGATACCCAGGAATCACTTCAGAGGCAGTGTGGCCAGACATGGTCCTGGGCCAGCAGCTAACAGACTTGTTGGGCCCCTCATTCAGAAGAGACTTTGTAGATCCCTACAGTAATGAGTCCAAATAGCATGGCTAATATGGTCCACAGCTGTTACTGGCCCCAGTGGCCATGGCTAAAAAACAAACAAACAAAAAACATACTGGATAGAAAGAGTTGATGTGCACAAAGAGTATAATATACCACGTTGTGGGCTAGAGCTCCTGATCAGCTGTAGAGTTAGCCTGCACGGTCCCTGGGTCCAGTCTCCAACTTGCATTGGTAATATTTTACGGTGTATACACATTGAACAAATAACATTTTGGCCATATTGGGTTGAATAAAATATACTATTTAATTAATTTTATCTGCTTCTTTTTACATTTCAAAAGTTTGGTTGCTAGGAATAATTTATAAGTATTTTGCAGGGCATGTTTAATGGACAGTCGTTATCTGGTACCCAGGAGGCCACAGTGTGGTTCAAGGCATAGGACTCTAGCAGCAGCATCTGTGTACCTGCAGTTGTGACATTTTGTTTTTCAGTAGGGAAGGAGGAAGGCAAATGCCACAGATGTGTGCAGTGCGCAACCAGTGGGGGGTGCTATGTGGTCTCTGAGTTGCCATGGCCTCCTGAGGGGTTCACTCGGCATTTGTTTTGAGCAGCCTTTCTGGTTCGGGTAGAAAAGGGCAGTTGATGTTAGCACATGGCAGGGTCAACCAGGTTGCTTGGGGTTTTTAAATTCACAGTTTCTATGGTGTCAGAGTTTCATTCTAAACCCTATGCTTCCATCTAGTTGTGGCGGGGTACCCTGCCATTGAGGGTGAACAGTTCTGAGTCCCACCTGCTCACATCTTGGGAAGTCCATGACACAGTGGGTTGTGAGAGAACATCACTGCTCTCAAGACCCTGGCACTGAGGTGAGGATGACAGGTAGCACTGATAATGGAAGTCAGGAGATACCTTGGTGATATTAGAAATGAAAACTGAAGCCAGAGCTGCACATATATCTTCAGTGGAGGCCTTGGAGAAAGCAGGGAAGGTGACAGCACTGGGCAAGATTTGTCAGCCTGCATCCTAACAAAGGAGAGGCACCAGCCCCAGGGTTGGGTGGGTGGATTGGAGTCTGCTAATTTTGCACTGGGCCATGAGTATGTTTTTTGTTGTTATTTGTTTGTTTTGTTCTTCTTTTAAACCTTGTCTTCCTTTGATATTCAGAAGTTTCTTTCTTCTTTGTGGAAACTATGGAGCAGACATTTCTCTTATCTTTGAGACCTCCTCCCCCTGGTCACAGTACCTTGGTCCTTGCCAGAAGAGTAGGGGATGAGGTCAGGGTGCCTTCCACACACTGGCAAGGGAAGAAAGGGGCAAGATGTTTCTTCACTTTCAGTGGTTAGCAGGCCACAGATTTAGGTTGGACAATCCCTCTCTCTGGTCCCTTGTCCCCACAGAAGTTGCTGCTATACTCTGCTCGATAATACCAAACCATTCTGACCTCACTTCAGAGTTCTGTGTAGTGGCACAGTTCAGTCTAGAGTTGGTCCTTAAAGGAAAAGCAGAAGAAAAACAAAAGGAGAGAGAAGGCAAGAGGAATTTAGAGGGAGAGGAACTCTCTAGAATATGCGAGAGGAAATATCAAGTAAGATGTTGTATCATTTGAAGATGGATCCATGACCTGCTAATTGAAAGCTGCCTAAGAGAAACATTTGATATCAATACAATTTACTTAACCAAATTACTGTTATTAGTGTGTGGCAATGACAAAGAATCATCTAGCATCCACACATTTAATTTTGGTGATTATTATTTATGCATGATTTATGACCCCCAGTGCAAAGCACAGCTGGAAGGATCACAGAGATGACTCATGATTTCCTAAGGCCAAATTTTTGTTTTGCTTTATTTTGCCAAAATGATGGTTTTATTGAATCCCTGGAATGATAGTCTGGTTCTGATATGTCACTAGTGCGGAACACATTGGAGGAAATGCAGGAACACTGAATTATAACTTTGTTTTTAATGAGAGGTTCAACTTTCTCTTTGTTCTTCAATAAGAAGCTCTAACCAGAAATCTTGAGAAGGACACAGGTCTAATAGTTCCTTTAAGACAATAGTTGCATACTATAAAGAGGGTATATAACACCCAGGTACATTCAGATTACTTGAAATGGTTTAATTACAGTAGTGATTTGATTTCTAGGAAGGCTCCTCAGCCAAATTCCCTGAAAATGCACATAGCACATTTTATGGGCTTGCACAGAAAAACCTGTAGAATTGTTATATGCAGGAAGTATGTGGGGGTGGGGGGCAAAGAGTGTCACATTTTCATTCCTGTAACAGCTGTAATTCTGTACTGGGTCACTGTAGCCCCAATCCTTTGCTCCAATCATTTTAGAGGGAGTTGAACTGTTATAGGGCATACATACAATTAAATAAAATGTTTTTATTAGAAAACTTAGAAACAGGAAGCCTATAACATACTGAAAATAAATCGAACACAAACAGAAGTGAAGGTGGGATAGTTTGGTTAAAATGAAAGAAAAGAAGTCAGTGGTCTTCCAAAGAGTCACCTCAGATTTTCTGAGGTTTTTCACTGCCTTAGAGAACAATCACTTAAATTGCATGGTGGGTGGGTGGGGCATTGGTGGGTGCTCTGCTAGTGGTCTAGTTGGAGACAGGTAAGCATGCCTGTCCCTTGGACCATTCTCAACCCAGGCCACTACATCTGGTCATCAGGTTTTAAACAGAAAACTCCTCCACCTATAACCAGAATGGAAGCCTTTGGCCATGGAGAACCTACTCAAGCCTCCAGCATGCTTTGTTATGAATCCATCACCAAAGTTCTCATTTGAAAACCTGTGCATTCCTGAGCATCTGTTTTTTCTCCTCTACCAACCTGTTTCTGTTCCTGTACTACTTCTGACATTCAACATAAATGCCGCTTTTGCCTAATTGTTAAACAAAGGGGTAAGTTTTTCCCATTCAAATAATTTAGGCCAAGATTCTTATAATCAGGGTATGGTTGAAGCATTTTCACAGCCTTCTCCTCACATTGTCTGGTCACCCAAAATAAAAACAGTTCCACGTAGATGCAGTGTACTTCTAGGCAAATGCAGTGTCAGGATGACTCTTCTCATGTTCTTGTTTCCTAACAGACTGTCACCAGCTTCTTCTTTACAAGCTCTTCCTCTGGGAAGGAGAGGAGGTAGCTACACTCTGAACTAAGGGCCTCCCTCTCCTTGAAACCTTCTTTCCTTTCCCAGGGAACCTTGAATCCAAGGCTTCTTTAGGCTTCCCACCCCATGTGTAACAAATGAGATTCTCATTTATTTGAATTCCTATTTTTCCTAGTGAACTTTTAAGCAAAATAAATTTGAAGAATTTGAAAAAATATTTTTTTATCCAAAAGTTATAATGTCTTACCCTTTCCACATCTCAGTGTATTATGTCAAATTTTTAGTAGAGTTTATTGCTGTTCCATCTAGATTGGAGGATAAGTCTCCCCAGTTTTTACTATGAGTTTTATCATGCAGGAGCTGTTGTCTGGCTTATGAGTGGTAGTACAAAAGGGCAAACTGAGCTTCAAGCTCAGTTGTATAGGTTTCTGCATATCATGGAAAATTTCTGATTAAAGCTAAACTACTGTTCCCCATTGAAAAGATCTGAAGATGTAAGTATGGTGCAAACACAGCAGCATTAGGCTTTCTCAAGCAATTTGAGCTCTTAGAATGGATTTATAAATCTACAAAAACCCCTGTTACTGTTATTCTGTTCACCCTAAATCTCTAATATCCTGATTCTGTTTATTACTAATGTGATAGACAGTTAAGATTATGCCTTTGAATTCCTAAAACATTCTCAGACATCTTCTGAATCCCCAAGGAGTCCATAAAAATGTGTCCAGAAGAGTTTTACTATGTATGTATAATTTTGTTCTAGATATGTTAACAAACAGGAAGCAGCATTAATTTTGTCAAATAGTCAACATCTAAAGACATGGCTGGAGAGTTTATTCTTTTTAAATTTTATTAATTATTTATTTTTGCATTATTCAATAAACTTCATTGGTACATTATATACACAGCTTACAATCACACAAAACACTGGGGAATTTGTACCAATATGTGACACAGGTCAATTCTCATTTTTACCCACATCCCTGCCCACCCACCCCCTCCCTACCCCAAATATACATACTCTTTTATTTTTTTCCAAATCATATTTATTCCTTCCCCTCATTACGTTCCCACACCCAATTCCTTTTGGATATTACAGAAACTATCATACATTCTAGAGCTCCTTTACCTCTACAGGTAATTATATCAAGGAAAAGATCTGGTATTTGCATATCTGTGTTCTATTTATTTCACTTATTAGTGTGTCCTCTAGGTGTCTCCATTTGCTCATAAATGAATCAATCTTGTCATTCTTTATGGCAGAGTAGTACTCCATTAAAAAAAACTACATCTTCATTATCCACTCTCCAGTTGATGGGCATTTGGGTTGCTTCCAAGATTGGGCTATCATAAACTGAGCTGCTATGAACAGAGGTGTACATTTGTATTTCCAATGTGATTTTTAAAATTCCTTTGGGTATATTCCTAGCAGGGGGATAGCAGGGTTGAATGGGACCCCTAGTCCTAGTTTTCTGAGAAATCTCCACACGGATCTCCACAATGGTTGCACAAGTCTACAATCCCACCAACAGTGGAGAAGGGTTCCTTTCTCCCCACAGCCTTGCCAGCATTTATCGTTGGTTGATTTTGTAATAGTGGCCATTCTTTGTGGCGTGAGATGGAATCTCAGTGTTGTTTTCATTTGCATCTCTCGAATGACAGTGATGTTGAACATTTCTTCATATGCTTCTTAGCTGCTTTGACTTCTGCCTCTGAGAAGTGTCTGTTCATTTCAGATGCCCATTTTTGAATTGGGTCTTTAAACTTGGGGAGATTGATTTGTTTAAGTTCTTTATATATTGTAGATAGTAGCCCTTTGTCTGACAAACAGCAGTAAAGATTTTTTCCCGTGTTGTTGATTGTCTTTTAGTGGTGCCAGTGACTTCTTTTGAGGTGCAGAAACTTTTTAGTAGGTTGAGATCCCATTTGTTGATTCTTTCTGCTAGTTCTTGTGCTACAGAGGTTTTATTCATGAAGTCTCTGCCTAAGCCAATTCTCCAAGAGTTTTACCTAACCTGTTTTCTAGCAGGTTTATTGTTTCTGTTTTAATGCTTAAGTCTTGAATCCACTGTGAATTTAGTTTTGTACACAGTGAACAAGATAGGTCTAACTGTAGTTTTTGGCAGGTTAAAGCCCAGTTTTTTCCAGCACCATTTGTTAAAGAGGCTGTCTTTCCTCCGTTGGGGATGTTCAGCTCTTTTGTCAAAGGTAAGGTAGCTTAGTGTACCTGAGGTTGTGTCTGGATCTTCTAATCTATTCCACTGGTCCTCAGGTCTGTTACTTTGCCAGTACCATACAGTATTTATCACAGTGGCTTTTTAGTAGAGTTTTCAGTTGGGGATTGTAATACCCCCTGCCATGTTGTGGTTGCTAAGAATTGTTTTTGCTATTCTAGGTCTTTTGTAGTTCCAGATGAATTTTTGGATTATTTTCTCTTGCTCCGTGAAGTATAGTGTTGGAATTTCAATTGGAATTGCATTGAATCTGTATAGTAGTTGTGGGAGTATAGCCATTTTGACAAGGTTGGTTCTCCCTACCCAGGAACAAGGGATGTCTTTCCACTTTCTGATATCCTTTTCTATCTCATTTATCAGAGTCCTATAGTTTTCAGAGTAGACGTCTTTCACCTCCTTTGTTAGACTGATTCCTAGATATTTCATTTTTCTGGGTGCTATTGTGAAAGGGTTTGACTCCGTAATTTCTCCTTCAGTGAGTCTGTTTGTGTAGACAAAGGTTGTTGATTTTTGAGCATTGGCCTTGTATCCAGCAACCCTACTAAATTTGGTAATTAAGTCTAGCAGTTTTTTGGTTGAGTTTTTTGGATCCTCTAGATAGAGTATCATATCATCAGCAAATAATGACAGTTTAACTTCTTCCTTTCCTATCTTTATTTCTTTTATATCTTTGTCCAGCCTGATTGCTATGGTGAATGTTTCCAGTACTATATTGAACAAGAATGGTGACAGCAGGCATCCTTGTCTCATTCCTGATCTTAGTGTAAAAGGTTCCAGTTTTTGCCCATTAAGTATGATGCTGGCTGTTGGTTTCTGATAAATAGCTTGTATCAGATTGAGAAAAAGTCCATCTATTCCGATTCTCTGTAGGGTTTTGATCATACATCAGTGTTGGATTTTGTCAAACGCTTTTTCTGCATCTATTGAGATGATCATATGGTTTTTGTCCTTAAGTCTGTTAATATAGTGTATTACATTGATTGATTTACATTTGTTGAACCAGCCTTGCATCCCTCGGATAAATCCAACTTGATCAGGGTGTATGATTTTCTTGATAACTCTCTGTATTCTGTTTGCCAGTGTTTTATTGAGGATTTTTCATCAATGTTCATTACAGAGATTGGCCTGTCGTTTTCTTTTTTGGTGGGGTCTTTCTCTGCCTTTGGAATCAAGGTGATGGTTGCTTCAAGGAATGATTTGGGGAGTACTGTTTCCCTTTCAATTTCATTAAAAAGACTGAAGAGTACTGGATCTAACTCTTCTTTAAAAGTTTTATAGAATTCAGCAGTGAAGCCATCAGGACCGAGGCTTTTCTTTGTTGGTAGTTTTTTTTTTATTACATTTTCAATTTTCCAGATAGATATCAGGTTGTTTAACATTATTATATCCTCTTCATTCAGTTTTGGAAGTTCATATGTGTCTAGGAATCTATCCATCTACATTTTCCATCTTTTTGTGTACAAATTTGCAAAGTATGTGTTTATGATCCTTTGGACTTCCTCTGGGTCTGTGATGATCTCCCAATTTTCATTCCTTATAGTATGGATTTGAGCTTTTCCTTCCTTTGTTTGATAAGGTTGGCTAGGGGGTCTGTAGATTTTATTTATCCTGTCAAAGAATGAACTCTTTGCTTCATTGATTCTTTGTATTCTCTTTGTCTCCAGTGTATTAATTTCTGCTCAGATCCTAATAATTTCCTCCCTAGTATGAGCTTAGGGTTTGTCTTCTTCCTCTTTTTCTAATTGTCTGAGGTTCATCATTAGATTGTTTGAGTTTGCTCTATTTTCTGAGTGTAGTCATTCATTGTTATGAATTTCCCTCATAGAACTGCTTTCATTGTGTCCCATAAGTTCCTATATGTTGGACTGGGGTTGTCATTTAGTTTTAGGAACTGTTTAATTGTTTCATTAATTTCTTTAGTGGCCCATTGGTTGGTCAACAGAGTGTTGTTCAGTTTCCATGTGTTTGTGAGGCTCTTGGAATTTCTTTTGCTATTCAGCTCCAGTTTCAGGGCACTGTGGTCTTATAGTATGCAGGGGATAATTTCGATTCCCTTGCATTTATTACTTAAGCCTGTTCTATGGACTAGAATGTGATCTATTTTGGAGAATGATCCATGAGCAGCTGAGAGGAAGGTACTTTCTCACTTTGTAGGGTGAAATATTCTGTAGGCATCTATTAAGTCCATTTGCTCAAAAGTGTGATTTAGCTCAAGTATTTCCTTATTGATTCTTTGTCCAGTTGATCTGTCAATTTGTGATAGTGGAATATTGAAGTCCCCTAGTACAATTGTATTCGTGGTTTTCTGGCTTTTCATGTCCAGTAATGTTTTTATTTTATGTAGTTGGGTGCATTCGAGTTTGGTGCATGAATATTTATGATTGTTATTTCTTTCTCTTGGATCGTTCCCTGAAAGAGAATATAGTGACCTTCTTTATCTCTTTTAAGCAGTTTGGGTTTGAAATCTATTTTATCTGCAAACAAGATAGCCACTCCTGCTTTTTTGCCATTTCCTGTGGTGTGGAGGATTGTTTTTCCAGCCCTTTATTTTCAGTTTATGGGTTTCCTTCTGAATTAAGTGTGTTTCCTGTATGCAGCAGATTGTAGGATCTTGCTTCTTGAACCAATCTGCTAGTCTGTGTCTTTTAATTGGCCCATTGAGTCCATTAACATTAATGGTTATGACTGATATGGACATATTCAGAGCTGCCATGTTTCTCTGTTCTTGGTTCTTTTCTTCTTTGCTTTTCCCCTTTCCTATTTAGTTTCTTGTTTGCCCCAATGAGTTCACTCTCCTGGGTCTTGTGGGTATGAGATTTTCTGTGTTTTTTTCTAAGATGCTCTTTAGGATGTTTCGGAGTGCAGGTTTTGTATTTGTCAAGTTTTTCAGGTGTTCTTTATCATGGAAATATCTTATTTCCCTGTCTATTCTGAAAGATAGTTTTGCAGGATACAACAGTCTAGGTTGGAGGTTGTTTTCCTGCAAAGCTTGAAATACTTTCCTCCACGCTCTCCTTGCAATGAGTGTTTGTGTTGAAAAGCCTGCTGTGATCTTAATGGGCTTCCGTTTGTAGGTGATTTTCTTCCTTTCTCTTAATGCTTTCAGTATTTCATTCTTGTGTTGTGTATCTGGAATCTTGATATTTATGTCTAGGTGTAGATATTTTTATGTCATGCCGTTTTGGAGTCCTTTAAGCCTCTTTTATTGGCATGTCCATTTCTTTTCCTGTGAAGTTTTTTGCTGTTATCTCTGACAACAGTTTTTTTTTTATGTCTGTTGCACTGTTTCCTGCTTCCTCAGTGACTCCAATCTTGTTATGTTATTTTTTCTTTGAGTCATCTAGAAGCTGTTGCATTGATTTCTCATGGTCCCTTGCCCTTTTCCATAGATTATGTCTTTCCTGCTCATTGGTTGCTATGCTGTCCTCTAGGTCTGAGATTCGGTTCTCTGCTTCATTCATCCTAATTCACAAGCTTTCATTCTCCTTCCTCATCACCTAGAGTTCTGCTTGAAGCTGTTTAAAAGTTTCCATTGCTTCTGCTATCTTGGATTCTATCATCTCACTGATCTCTTCTTTAATGATGTCTTTCACTCTGGACAGTATCTCTGTTTTGATCACAGAGATGAGTTCTGATTTCCATTTTACTAGATCTGCTTTAGTTCCATCTCAAAGAGTCCTGGTGTTTGAGTTTCAGTTTGTTCTATTTCCTTTTTCTCTGAATTTCCCTGTGGTGGTGATCTTTGTGTCTGTTTTTTTTTTTTTTTGTATATTTTCTCATTTCTACTCTTTAGTTGTTACTAATGCTAGTTGTTTAATTCCTTGCCTGATGACACAGCAGTGTTTGTTGCAGGTCTCTTTCTTTCTGTTATTTGGGGCCCTTTGGAAACGGCACCTTCCTGGGCTGTCCTCCTTGAATCTGCAATGACTACTGAGAGTTCTCAGTTCTGACACATCATGGGAGGTATTTGAGCAGAACAATCACATCATGTTTGCTACCATAATACAATAAATGTCAATATCAGTATTAAACACAGTAAATACAATAAAAAGTTTTGCCAATTTGTATTTTTGAAGACTTTGAGCTCATGAGTTACTTCTATATCCATATGACAGGAAGATAGGAGAGGGTGTGGAGACAAGAGGTGAGTAGAAGGATCTAGGAGTAGATGGGAGAACAGAAGCTAGATTCCCTTGCTTTTTTATCTTGCCTGGTCTATCAGCATGGCTCTGGTGTGGAGGGAAATGGCTCTGGTCTCCTCTTGGGCCTGTGTCGTCACAACACAGCTTTGGGGTGGAGTGGGGACCAGCTGACAGACCGCAGTCCTCTGATCTGGGAGTGGTGCCGGGGTCTGCGACCTGAGTCCTATGGATGCAGCTCCAGATGGGGTGGGGACCGGCCGGTGGGCCAAAATCCTCCACGCTGGTAATGGCGCCCGAGGTGTGCATCCTGAGTCCTACAGATGCAGCTCTGGGTCTCTTATTATTTTTTGATAAAGGGTCTTGCTTTGTAGTTCAGGCTGGCCTTGAGCTCACATTGCAGCCTGGCCAAGCCTCAAACTCAGCAATTCTCCTGCCTCTGCCTCCCAAATGGAGGGACTATAGATGTGAGCCACCACACCCAACATTGTGGTATATGATACCACAGTGGGCTTATTCTTCCTCCCTCTGCCTCCTGTACTCTTTATCTCTCATACACAAATACCTAGCCCCAAACAGAACAATCCAATGTGACATAGGGTAGAACTCTTTCTTCTTTCTTCCTTCTTAACATATACATTTCCGTTCATTTTAGAATGACCTTATTTAACAAAATCCTTTTATATGAACACCAAAGACGCAGTTAATACAACATATATATGAATATAATGACACAGTTCAGAAAATAAAGGTTCTTCTCTTTGTCCTTTTCAGCTCCTGTGCCTTAGATGGCCCCTGTCCTTGCATTTTGTATACAGTGTGTGTCTTTTGGTGTTCAAGAGGCTTCTTGGCTGACGACAATGTTTCTAACAAGTTATTATCATGTTTCCATCTATCTTGCCATACTTAAGGCACTTTTCAAATAGTAGGTACTTAACAAAGTTGGGTCAGTTTTCTAAACCATTGAGAACATTTGTAATATTCTCTACTCTGTTGTACTTGCCATGGCAACAATTTGGACTTACTGTGCCCTTGCTTCTTGTGTGCCTTTCCTTTGGGGTGGCTGTAGAGGTGCTCTCACACTGTGTGCTTTCCATGTGTTTTCTAGGGAACCCAACTGTGAGTCTCTGGTGATCATCTGTGTGTCCTGTGTGTCCCAGGACACTTCCACACAGGCCAGCTGTTGCCTGTTCTTCAGCCCCTGCTCCTTGCACTCTACTTTTTGCTGAATGATACTGCCAAGCATCTAATACCTTATACTAGAAAGCTTAGAGCTATTTTCTTTTCACCAACTCACTATACTGAGAATACTATGTTTTGCCTCTTTTGTCTTCAGTCTCTTTCAACTCTACTCTTTTTCTCTTCTCAGTGATTATTATTGCAGAACAAGATGACTGTTTTCCCTGTACATGACTTTTTCACATCTTAAAATGAAGCTCACATTTCTTGGACAGACATGGAAAGTCCCAATGCTGTGCCTGTATGTGCCCCATGCTCAGTCCCTCTCATTTTTCTTTTCTCTTTGGGCACATCTTGCTCTCCCCTGGTTTCTTGTCTTGCTGTGCCATTTCCACAGGAGCCTCTCAGCTCACACTTATGAGACCCAGTGATAGCACTCTGGGCACTACTTTCTGTTTGTTTTGTGCAGTATCTCAACATACCTCCTTTACATGTCGATGGTAGCTTGGGTGTGTTGCAGTGTAATGGAGTGTTTTCATGTTCATCTCTTGGTGAGACTTCATATTCTAGAGAATGGTACTTTAATCATCTTCATGTCTACAGCACATTACTAGCTAACCATAGACTTCTACACATATTTGCTGACCACATCTGGTGTTTCAGATCTCTGCCCTGGAAGATGCTGGTAGTGTGCCATTCATTTCCTGTGCCAAGGACAGAATATGGAATGTGCCAGGGTCAGCACGAACTGCTATAACAGATGCTTACAGACTGCAGGGCCTAAAGTGTTTTTATTTCATGCCTTGGGAGGTGGAGTCTGAGGTCAGGGGCCCCGAGTAATTGGGCTGTGCTGGAGACTCCCTTCTTGGCTGTGTTCTTACATGGCTTTTCACCGAAGAGTATGCACAGAGACAGGATCTCATGTCTCCATCTTGTTTCATAAGGTTTTATCAGTCTGACACTTCTCGCCTCTCCAAGGCCCACGTGCAGGAATAACCCAAGGTAACTCACATGATACCCGCCCACCTTGCACATAATGTTTCTCTTCCAAAGTGAGTTTATTCTCTGTGTGGGATGTAAGTTCTTTGTAAATCTTGGGGGTGACTTTTGTCACTAGCCACGCAATGCTTCCCCTCTTACTGTGGGTGTGCGTGTGTGGAACTGTGTATATGGGTATCTATGTCTGTGTGTCTTTCCTCAGTGTCATTCTATACATGTCTGTATGTATATGAAGTATGCTGAAAGATATGGTGAATATTTAGATTATAATTTATTACAGTAAAAGATATGCTGCCATTTGTTCTCATCACAATCCTCCCTTCATTTTGAACTCACATATCCCATCTTTCTTCCTACTTTCTGAAGTGGTTCTGGAAGGCCTCTTTGTGAGTATATTAAGCTGCATTGTCACAGTTGCTTCCATGTTCTGAATCCATTCAAAATGTTACCTTTCACAGTCACTTTGGGAAAGCCAGAACTTGTATAGTACCAGATTTGGTGAATAAAATGTATAAGAACATAACATCATGTTTCTATGATGCAGTACATATTTCTATAGCTTGGCAACAGCATTTATTTACTGTATTTTAAAAAAATCTTACCTCATGTAGACCTTCATGAAAGAGGACTTCTAGAACTGCTTCAAAACCTCACAAAGATGATGGGATAAATGTGTTTGAAGCTGAGTGTTTTTTTTTTTTTTGAGATAGGGTCTTGCTTTGTAGTTCAGGCTGGTCCTGAGTTCACTCTGTAGCCCAGGCAAGCTTTGAACTCAGCAATCCTCTTGCCTCTGCCTCCCGTGAGTTAGGATTACAGGCGTGAGCCACCACGCCAGGCAAGAGTAAGGTATTTTTAAGGGGGTTAATTGCAATGTCTCTTTTGCTATAATACACATTTTAAAATCTAAACATGTCATAGTTTTGATCACACATTTATGTATCTGCATGTCTTTCTGTGCATTTATATGTGTATCTGTCCCATTTGCCTGTGTGTCTATGTACAGTGAGTAGACATCTGTCTTAGTTGCTTTCCTGTCACTGGGACAAATACCCAGTACCTGCACCTTTAAGGAAGAGAGGTTTGTCTTGGCTCATGGTTTCACGAGGTTTTCCCCCTGGTTGGTTGCTTCCAAGGTAGAAAACACACAGCAGAGGGGGGGGGGAGAGGGAGGGAGAGGGAGAGAGAGGGAAGGGAAGGGAGAGGAGAGAGAGAGAGAGAGAGAGAGAGAGAGAGAGAGAGAGAGAGAGAGAGAGAGAGAGAGAGAGAGAGAGAGCAAGCCAGACAAGAACATACCTATCCTTTCAGGTCACACACAGAGACCCATCTCATGATGGCACATGAATTTATTAATGTGTGAACCCACTGGTGAGTATAGCACCTCCAACAACCTCCTAAAGTCCCATTTCTGACTGCATGAGACTTGTGTGGGTCATTTTAGATGTAAGCCATAATAGTATGTGTGTGCACTTGTGTATGTCCCCCTCTGACCTGCATGTATGGAGAGTGTCATCCCTTAGTGGCTAGGGTGAGGGTCTGTGGGCTCTTCTAGCAGCAGCACAGCCAGAGAGAGCACTGAAAGAGCAGCTGAGCATGGAGGACACACACGGAGGGAGCCTGGCATTGCATGCCTGGCACATTTGGACCTGCTTGTTTCCATAATGAAAGCAACATGCTGCTTCTCATGCATAATAACGTTTGACTTCCTGGACAGCTCTTTCATTTTGTTTACTTCAGCATAAAGTCTTCCACTCTTTAAAAATATTACTTTCTTTTATCTCTTTTACAGTATTAAAAATACATCAGTGTGTTTATATTTTAAAATGGGAAATGTCAAAAACATTTTTATAACATCTTTCTTTTAATCTCTGTTTGTGGGGGGGGTTAGCTTTTAGGTTATGCTCTATTTTGTCCATTTCTGTAAGAACTTGATTTTTTCTGTTAAGGATTCTAAGAGTTTTGTGTTGGACAGATGTTCAAGATACAAAAGGCATACCATGTCTCTCAGATCCTAGTTTATAGCATAGGTTGATATGATACTAGAATTATTAGGGTGAAAAAGATCTTTGCTGGTGATCTTTAAACTTTTAAAAAAGCACTCAGTTTTCAAGTGATGCCATGTTCTAACATATGTTTCCTTTTGGTTTTAGCCATTTTGAACATAATTTGCCATGCTGCATTAGAGGGCCCTGAGCTGTTATGGCTCTTCATACTGAGTTGAGTTAGAGACACACATAATATCCCAGAGGTGTTGAAAGGTATTTGAATGAATTAAATCCTCTTAGAGTGGAAATACTTATGAGTATCCCATTGCTTAGTGACACAGAAGAGAAATGTCCTTCACTGCTGATAATTCCAGGCTGCTGTTCACAGAAGCTGTGGCCACATGAAAGGTTTTCAGCTGCTGCTGATGCAGCCACATTGAAATACTAGAAAGAAAAACACTACCTTGAAAAAATCTAGAGTTTTTTCTTTAATTTGAAAGCAATGAATCAATCACTTGAAGAAGTCCAATTTGTATATTGGTTAGTTATGCTTTATAGCTTTTTTTTGATGTGGTGAAAGCATTTGTTGTACTTGATTTGTTCTCTCATGAAAATCTTACATTAACAAGATATAAGCCTGAGATACAATGCAGTGAATGCCAAAGTGACCAAAATGAAATAAAAATACATCATTTCACTAAAATTTCATATTGTTAGGGTCATTCTATCCAGAAAATTACAGACAGGTTTCTACAGAAGAATCAAGTTAATATTATGGAACAATCCTATTAGGTGCAGTTGTATTTATCTCAACCGTGTTTTATGCTAGTCCTATATTTGTGTATTTCTAAAAGATAAAAAAGAGAAATAATCATAGATCATTTGATCATTATGTTGATTCTTCCTTTAAGCTGAAAAACTCTTTAAGGGTAGATATAATTTCTTTATTTCTGCATACTTATTTTTTGTACATTTTCAGTGGCATACTAGAGATAAATGTTATTTTTGAGGATGCATTTGAATTTATCTCTTTTCTTGTTCATGTTTCATTCTATATGAGAAGAGTCCTTCAGAGGTCATTGGGATGCTGGAGAAAAGTCATCAAATCTAATTCCTTCAAGTCCATTCTTCCCACAAGCATTTTCTGGTGATATTCCTCTCCCCATGATGCTTGTTAGACTGAATATGATGGAGGAAGAGTCCTGGGACAACCCCTCAGATGTGTCTAACTTTATATTTTACTTTCCATTTCTATATTTGTTTTGTCTTTAAAATGGAGAGATTGCAGCAACTTTTACATCCTTGGACTAGATAAATGACTTCAAAGACACAGTGGTTGCTGATTTGTTGTTTCCCATGCCCTACTGTACATTATACTGTGTACAACCTGACTTTCTAAATCATACACGTTTGTGAAATTGAACTGAATGAAGAAATCTCACATATGTTTCCTGGGATCAGTCAAGGCTTCCAGGCTCCTGTTCCCTTTTAATTACAATGCATCAAATATATGGAAATGAGGGTCGCTTTTGCTTGATAGAACCAGTTGTTTTCTCTGTGAAAAGTTATATGAGATGACATTATTTTCTTCTTACTCATATCCCAATTGTCTTTCTCAGTTATATATATTTTAGTATATGTTGTAGAAAACACGGAAGTTCAGATGATTTCTGATACCTTTTACATATATGTTATATAGCTACAAGTTATTTCAACAGTGATATGTTCTTCAAGAATCTTTGGAAAGGTAAACCGAACATTGCACTATGTTCAATAAGTACTCAATAAGGTGGAACTACAAATATGTTAGAGACTGTTATTAACAAAGTTGAACAAAAGAGGGACGTTTAAGGGAATAGTAAGTTCTTTGGTGGCCAGAAAATTGTTACACAGACACTGCCACTTTCTAATGGTTTTGTCCTCTGCCTCACTACCATAAGCTTTAGGATTCTTCCTACAGAACACTTAGCTTACTTTGTAAGCAAAATTGGTGTGTCCTTGTGTTCTATCTGCTTCTTCTCCCCAAATCTCTGTAGTGTGTGCTCTCAGAATATGCTGATTCTAGGTATCACAGAGGCAGAAAGACTCCTGTCTTTTGTCAGACTAGAGGATCCTAATGAGCAGGTGAAAGCACTTACTATATGATGTCACCACAAAGACACATTGATGTAAGGCAGCATGTTTTACTCTGATCTCTAAGGAGCTGAGAGCAGATTGTCTATTTCTCCTTTCTTCCTTACACTATTCAAAGGAAGGAGAGGAAGTATCATTCTACTATGGATAAAGAAGCTAAGACAATGACAGAAAGGACTAAAGATTGACCATAAGTGTAGCATTACACAGAATTTGTGAGTCAAAGAGGCAATCCATTGTATTATGCAGAATGCTATGAAGTGCTATTAAATTTATAGGAATTTAAAGTATATGACCTTGTATAGTTGGCCCTCCATATTCATGGGTTTTTCATCTGTAGATTTAATCAGTCATGGGTCCTCCTGAAATTACACCTGTACTGAAAGTGTACAGACTGCTTTCTTGTTGCTTCTGGAAAAATAATACATTATGACAACTAGTCACAGAGCACTGACATGGCTTTAGTACCATAGCATTTAGAGATGACAATGTATATGAGAAGATGAGAGGAAGTTCTGTGCAAATATTTTAATATTCTATATCCGGCCATTAAATGTCTATAAATTTTATATTCATGAGGGCAAGAGTATCTTGAAATTATTTCCCTATGGATACTGAGGTATGACTGTACCTCTAAGCAAATTTCATAAAGATCTTATTTGGGATGAAAATGTTTATCATGAAAATAAACATATAAGCTTAAAATGTATATTATTCATCTTAATTTAAAGTGTGTATCATCTCAGTTTCATATCCATGTCTTTTTCAAGATATTACAGTAAGAAAGTCAGCAGCAGAGCAGACAAGGGATGGTACAGTTGATAACACAGATCTTTACTATGTACTGAATATCCAAGGTCCCTGCCAGACTAAGTTGGGCCATGATTCAAGGATGCCTAATAAAGTCTTCTGTCTCCTTGCTTCCTCTTTAAAAGGTAGGATGTTTCTCCTTTTGGAAATGCCTTAGATGAGTTTGTTCACACTGCTCTGGGTTGACGGCTCTGGAATGCCTTCCGAGAGGAAACCAGATGACCAACTTTATCTTATCTTACTGTTGCTGCATAGGCTGACACATTAAAGACTAGCATGGCAAGGTCATGTGAGATGTAGCCAAATGCTTTTCAAAACAGTGCCCATGACTTGATGTAAGAATTGAAGAGAAGAGAGTGACATTTAACTTTTATTTAATAGGCATTGAGGGTGCTGGACAGAACTTGTACGAGTTTTATTTTTCCCAGTTAATTTCATTATCTTTCTTGGTTCAAGCTTACAAAAAGGCTTAGCATTTACAACAAGGAAGCCACTTTCCCCCAAAGTAGGAATTGGGTTGGCTCACATCCACCCTGCAATGCCTATCCTGAGTCTCCCTGCCATCCCAGTTAGTCAGTGAGACAGCTTTATTCCCATCACTGAGGGGGCACAGATTCAACTGCCTATAGGGCTGTGAGCTCTCTCCATAGAGTGACTGTGACAGGCTCACTCAACACAGAGATGCTGTCTGTAAGTTGGTAGGCCATCTGATATGTTTGGGAAAATTGAGGAAGATTAAAAAGACATTAGCAAGTTATCTTCTCTCAAATCCTTATTAATCACTTCTGCAGGGATGGAAGGCAAGGTCAGAAGGAAGTTGGATATTTCAACATTTGTCTTTTGAGGGAAATTGTGCTTTTTTTGAGGAAAACAAAAGAAAATCAATATTTAAGTCTCTGAGGAAGGGCTAAGTGGCTGATACACCGTGGGCCCTCCCAACAGTTGGCAGCCTGAAGTGTTGTAGGGCTTTTTTTGTGTGTTTGGTAAAGGGTGAAGTCCCCTCTGTTCAGGCCAGCTCCTCTCAGCCTGCATCTTGTTTTCTGTCTCAGCCTTATTTCTATTGGTTATTTGGCCACAGAAAAGTGGTAATGAAATCTTTAGAAGTGCTTTAGAAAACCTGGAAAGGATAAGATGTCCTCAATGGAGCTTCAGCTTCCTTCCCCGTATGTAGTTTCACTTGGAAGCCTTTGGAAGAATGAGAATCCTGGGCTCTGGGACCCATGGCTGTGCAGGAAGGAGAGTCAGCATGCTGTGTCTATGAGATCTTAGTGTGGGGGCTGGGCCAGCATTTTGGCCAGTTTGCATGCTCTGCACCCAGAAGATTTGCAATGTCTATGTAATCAACAGACACCCTAAGCATGAGGTTGATGAGACTGCTCCAGGTGTCATGTTTACAGGAAACTTCCTAAGTGGAGACCATTTCTAGCACTCCAGGGAGGTGGCTTTTCTGAGAGCTCAGGGGTTCAAGAAGTTCTAACAACATGGAGAAGAAATGGCTAATAGGAAAGGGAACAAGTGGGGAGGAGGATGAGGATAAGCCAAACTTTTTCTGGAGCAAGTTGACTTGGTGAAGGAGCAATTGAGTTGAATTTTCTACATGAGCAGAGAGACAAGGAGAACGAAGCACTTTGGGAGTCCAAAGAAGGGCTGGTCAGTCCACATGTACTTTCTGGTATGATGAGAAGCCATAGTACTGCACCCAGGAACAAGGGCCCCGTCAGAGTGATGGAAGGTACTAGATTTGATGATAATTTTGGAAAGTGTAAGTTTTAATTAAAAGAATATGCTACTCCTCAAAGTTGTATTGTTTTCTTTTTATGGTAGAGGGCTGTCATTCTGTTCTGAGTCAGTATGGCCTTACTTGATGTGGGTTATATCCACATTTGTCTTCCATCTCAGGTTCTTCTTAAACCCAGCCTGTGCTGAGGTTTCTTCCTGTCATCCTGGACAGAGCACATCATGTCCATTCTGCACACAGAGTAGGTGCCATGAGCTAGAGGACCGGGATTGGGAGTTGACAGATTCTTGTACCTCTGATAAGAACCCACAGAAGAAATACAAGTGTGGGGCTGAAGTAGTTTATACTTTGGTATCATTGGTTTCAGGTGCTGTTAGCAGCACTTTTGCGATCAGTTTACCTGGGTTCACCTTCCCTTAGCCTTTCCTTGTAAGTGTGAAGACAACTTGGAAATTCCACTTCTGACTTCTCTGCCCTCCAAACCAGGTGTTGGAGAGTCCTATCAAGACGTGTCTGGGCAACACGCATCCCAGCTTCTTCTGGAGATTCACATTCCCAGGGTTCACCTGCAGGATGGTGTTACTGTGGGTCAGCCCCTAGGAAGGTAGTGGAGGCCACACTGAAAACTGGAGTTTTCTTGATACACTGTGGCTACAGAAATTCACATCCTGTGACAATGTTAATTCCTATGAGGTGTAGGGCATTGTGCGGGATACAAAGACATAGTCATGTATCTCAAAACAGTGATGTGTGGGCTCATTAAGAGAGAACATATAATGTTCACGAAGGAGCTGAGAAGCTACAGTCCAGAGACACTGCAGCTGTTGTGATGTGGCAGCATGAGGCACTATCAATTTGCTTTGTAAACAAAGTCACTGTGCTACAAGTTATATAACACTATAATGCATACAATTATGTGCAATAATGAGTCAGTAATAAACTACTATGCTCTAGTTCATGTACTTATTGTACTTTTTGGTCATAATTTTAATGTAGACTCCTACTTGCAAAAACAAAACAGTTTCCTATAAATATTATGCCTTTCTGTACTGGAGCAGTCTCATCAACCTCGTGCTTATGGGGTCAGTTGACTGCACGAAGAAGCCATGCCCAGGGCCTGGCCTTTACAGTGTAGGTCTCCGTGAGTGCATTCTAGGGTGTTCCCTCAGCAGTGAGACTCCCACCATGGCTCTCAGGACTCACGTTTCTCTCCCTTTTGTGAACCAATGTGAGTCATACATAATTGCCCTGGTATGTGGTTCTTTTACGTCGAGGTAGTTGGGAAGTTTGTTGGCACTGGTGAGGACAGTCACAGGGGCTGGTTGTGAGGAAGAAGTTACTATTCAGTGCTTCATCGGAGAGAGTAGGAGCTATTCTTGGTGCCCTGGAAAGACAAGCGAGAAAGGGCCCGGGTTAAAGAAAGCAAGCCTATTTGAGCAGTAGAGAAGGGAGAGGTTGCTTCTCGTGAGAGGGGTGTAATGATTGTTGCAAATGGCCCAGAAACTCAGGACAAAAGTAAAGATGGGGGAGCTCCTCAGTGTCCACTGGAATCCCAGTTTCCCTTGTCTAGGACTTCGAGGACCAGGGGGCCACTCTAGTGTGCCTTGGTTGGTAGAGTTTTTGAGAATTTACTTTTTCCCCTTTTTGAGTCCATTGTAGATCAGAAATTTTTAAAAAGAGATGAAAAGATAGGACAAAGTGAATAATATGAGGTTCAGGATTAATTGCAATTATGGGAAAAATCAAGCTTGTTGCTTATGAAAAATTCCCTCTCACACTGAACAATTTATTTTCTATTATACATTTGTGTAAATTGCCCAGATTTATTGTTTATGCATTCATTTTTCAGTTTTAAAAAATTTCAATGAATGTTCTTATTTTTATAAAATCACACTGTGGCAGTTTCATTTCTTTGTAGTGGTAAATTTCCTCTTGAAATACTGAGTTAAACTAAAATTTGGTGAACTGGGTGTGATAGTGCAATCCTGTTTCCCAGCACTGAGAGGGTGAGGCAAGAGTACTGCTATGAGTCTGAGGTCACTTGGGCTACATAACAAGACCTCATCTCAAATAAATATAAATGCAATTAAGTCAACCTAAAGCAAGCTAATAGTGCACTATGCATAGTATGTGGTCATGTCAAAATGATGATATACTTAAGTAACTGGAGTTCGTGGAACAATGCTCAGAATAAGTAGGCTATACCCTTTACCACCTGTTATTGAGGCTGGCTCAGATTGACTCATTCTCTAAGCTGCCAGAAATCCAAGAAAACAATAATGTATGTGATAACTCTGAGCGGAACTGTATGTCTCAACATCTGTGTATTCTGTAAATAATTTAAGGGCATGGATCACATCTCATTGATGTCTGTGTCTAATACACAGCTTTCTAACACAAGGCCTATGGATTCTAAGCACATAATACACATTTTTTGTTTTGCTAAATGAGTGAATCTATAGCATCTGTTGCATTGTATTAAGAGTAACTCAAGTAAGTTTAAATTTATGTTTTCTAACTCTAAAACTATCAGGTGGTAATTATATAAATGTCACCAGTATATTTAATTTGTCAAAAGTTTCAAAATAGCAACTTATGTGTTTAGCTAGTCAATGAGGTTTGAATTCTCACAAGGTAACTTGCAGGACAGGTGTGAGAAATTGTGAAAAAACTGAAAATTAGAGCTACTTAGAGGATTGAGCCTGGCCAATTCCTATGCATTTAACATTTTCTTTCTTCTTGCAGAAGAAAGAATCTTGGAAAAGAGACATAGCTGGTTCTTAATAACTACTGGAAAAAGTATCACACCGACCCCTGGAGGAGAGCCATTATTTCCAGTGGAAACACTGACTCGCTGCGCCAGGGCCTATTGTAAAATCGAGTGAAACGTGCATAAAAATCTCGCATCTGGTTTGAGATTCATCTAGGCTACCAAGTCAGTGTGTCTGCATTTTTTACTTCCCTCTGGTATGACTCTTCATCCAAGGTTGAGGGGCCACTTTGAGGGAAACTCAAAAGGAGGACATCTGCAAGAAAAGTGGAACATGAAAGTTTCTTTTGCTGTCATAATGGCTTATTGAATATGTTTATGGGAATTACTTTCAGATAACGCCTTGTTTTGGACAGCAGTGCTCTGGTCACAGTGAAGTTCATTAAATTGGGCTTTGATATAATGTGAATATCTTACAAATGAGTAAGAATATCAAAAGAAACAGTTTGTAAACTCATGGCATTTTCTGTGCTGGCACTAGTAAAGGCATGGCTTTTTCTCAGTGTTCTCCATTTGAGGGCCCATGGGAACATAAGAGTTTACTGAAAACACTGAGAGAGGCTTTCTTCCCTTTGTACAGTATATTTAATTTCCCACAGAAAAATTCATCTGCAGATGCATTCTCTATATTTACTGGTAGCCAAATTCACCATCAATATAGGGATTCTGATGCATATCTAGGCAGTGTATGTTGCCACCTGGTAAGTGATGCTGTATTCTAATTGGATTTCCCCAGTCTTGATATTTCATTTTTCACTGTGATTAGCATTTTATGCTATGCATTTTTGGTTGGCTGCTACATATACTATGTGAAATGAAAAGGAGCATCTGCTGTGCTTGTGGCTTTCATGCAGAGTCATGGCCATTGCTTTGGCAATCAGTGTTGGAATACATTATGGAAATGCATAGAGTTCTCTGACTTAAATAATGATAGAGTATATGGACTAATGGTTGTCTTGACAGTGATTCTTTATTTTTAAATATAATTTAATTTATTGGTACATTATATATACACATCACAATTACACTCCACATTGAGAATTTGTACCACTATATGACATAACTTAATTCTCATTTTCCCCTTCCCCTCCCCACCCTACAACCCTCTGCCCCTATATACTCAAGTTTTGTTTCCTTTCCTTTTTATATAATTTTTTAAATTTCCCCTCCTTATCTACCCCTAAACCCCATTTCCCTTTGAATATTTACTATTTCACAATATCAATCATGCATTCTACAACACATTTACAACTTCAGTTTCTCATACCCAAGAAAAGATATGATATTTACACATCTGTGACCTATTTATTTCACATATGAGTATGTCCTTAAGGAATGTCCATTTGAGTATAAATGACTCAACCTCATTATTCTTTTTTTCAGATATTTATTGGTACATTTTATATACAACTCAATCATAGACAACATTGGGGAATCTGTACCAGTATATGACACAAGTTAATTCTCATTTTTATCCACATCCCTACCCACCCACAACTCCCCAACCCTTATTTATACGCTCTTTCATCTTCTTTCTGAATTATATTTATTCTTTTCCCTCATTACATTCCCGTACAAAATTCCCCTTGGAAATTTCCTTACAAAAGCTATCATACATTCTAGAACTCATTTACATCTACAGGTTCTCATAGAAGAGAAAAGAGCAGGTATTTGCATACCTGTAATCTATTTATTTCACTTATTAGTGTCCTCCAGGCATATCCATTGCACATAAATGAATGAAACTTGTCATTCTATATGGCAGAGTAATACTCCATTTTATAAAAAAAAAAACACATCTTTATCCAGTCTCCAGGTGATGGGCATATGGGTTGTTTCCAAGACTGGGCTATCACGATCTGAGCTGCTATGAACAAGGGTGTACATATGTTTTTTCCAATGTGATTTTAAAAATTCCTTTGTGTATATTCCTAGCAGGGGAATAACAGGGTCAAATGGGACCTCTAGTCCTAGTTTTCTGAGGAATCTCCACACTGATTTTCATAATGGTTGCACAAATCTACAATCCCACCAACAGTGGAGAAGGGTTTCTTTCTCTCCACAGCCTCCCCAGCATTTATTGTTGTCAAACTCATTATTCTTGACATCTTTTTTTTTTTTTTTGAGACAGGGTCTCACTTTGAAGTTCAGGCTGGCCCTGAGCTCACTATGTAGCTCAGGCAAACCTTGAACTCAACAATCCTCCTGGCTGTGCCTCCTGAGTGCTGGGATTACAGATGTGAGCAACCATGCCTGGCAACCTCATCATTCTTTATGACAGAGTAATACTCCATTTTATTTTTAAAAAACCCCACATCTTCTTTATCCAGTCAAGAGTTGATGGCCATTTGGGTTGTTTCCAAGATTTAGCTATCTTGACTGTAATTCTTTTTTTTAATTAATTTTTGTCTTTATTGGTACATTGTATATAAACATCATGATCACACTCAATATTGGGAATTTGTACCAGTATATGACAGAATTTAATACTCATTTTTTTCCCATTCTTTTACCCACCCCCACCCCACCCCCTAAATATGTAAGCTTTGTTTTCCTTGTTTTTATTACTACCACATTTTTGTTTACCTCTCATTACTCAGTCCTATACCACATTTGCCTTTGAATATTTTCTATTTCACAATATCCATCATACATTCTAGAGCCCATTGACATCTTGAGTTTTTATACCAGAGAACAAATATGATATTTACATATCTGTGACCTATTTATTTCACTTATGAGTGTGTCCTGAAGGTAGGTCTATTTGAGTATAAATGATTCAAACTTATTATTCTTTAAGGCAGAGTAATATTCCATTTTATAGAAAAACTGCATCTTCTTTATCCAGTCTCTAGTTGATGGGCTGTTGGGTCGTTTCCAAGACTGAGCTATCACAAACTGAGTTGCTAGGAACATGGGTTCACATATGTCATTATGATATGAGTCTTTTAATTCTTTTGTGTATATTCCTAGCAGGGCAATAGCAGGGTCAATTGAGACCTCTAATCCTAGTTTTTTTTAGGAATCTCCACACTGCTTCCATAAAGGTTGTACTAGTTTACATTCCCACCAACAGTGGAGAAGAGTTCCTTTTTCTCCACAGCCTTGCCAGCATTTGTTGGCATCAGCAATTTTGAGAGAACAGCCATTCTGTGGAATGAGATGAAATCTTAGTGTTGTTTTCATCTGCATCTCAAATGACCAGTGATGTTAAGCCTTTCTTCATATGCTTCTTGGTAGCTTTCACTTCTTCCTCTGAAAAGTGTCTGTTCATTTCAGCTGTCCACTTTTGAATTGGGTTTTTAAATTTGGGAGGACTGATTTCTGTAAGCTCTTTATATATTCTAGATAGTAGGCCTTTTTTGACTGTGATTCTTAAATGCAAAGAAAAATACCATATAGTATCTCAGCATCATCTAGGAAGCTCACTAATGGGGAGCTTTTAGCATGGTTCAGGATGACAGGTGTGAACTACTCCAAAGAATCAGCTATAGAATTAGGTATTCAGACTGGTCCCAGAGCTGTGCTCATTACCTACTATTGCTTGCACAATATTAGTCCATCTTTGAGGAAGGTTAGTCCTCTTTTTCCCCTAGTTCCACTGGTTGTCTTCCTCTCTTGTACTAAAGTACTGCTATCTCTCCCTTGGCCCATGACAATCATCTCAATCATCTTATAGTAGGTATAGACTGAACCTTGCCTGTTACTTTCTATCACACATGGGTTCAGCTGCCCTTAGAGTAGAACACTGATTGAAGACAAAAGCCAAATCTATAAAATTTCTAAAAGAAACCATTGCTTCAAACATGGAATAAGCAAGTTTTACTATATGAGATAAAGAATTGACTAAAAAAATTAATAAGTTCAGCTTCTTCAAAAATAAATATTTCCTTTTAAGACATCATTAAGAAAAGGAATAGGAAGCCTATTCTTATTAAGGTGCTCATCTGTTTTCTTCCCTTTCATTTTTCTGTAAATATGAGTAACTGAATTGATGAAATTTGCAAATTATTTCTCTGAATCAAAGAAAATAACTTGACCTCTGCTGTTCTAAATGAAAATGCCATCTTCACCTTAAGTTTTTTTTAACAAATTCTATCTCAGGGAAGCAGCTGCATGTTAGTGCTATGGAAGATTGAGCGTGGCCAAGTTTGTGTCCCCGTTCTGCCTATACTATATGGGAAAGTTATTGAACTTTCTGAGTGGCCACAACCTATTTCCTGGGATATGTTTGAGATTTCAGTGGTATAATGCTTTATAAATCAGTTTTTGTTGTGTAACAGTTGTTGAGATAATCAATTTAAAAGAAGGAAAGTTTATTTGGCTCACAGCTTTGGAAGTCCTAGTCCATGGTTGGTTGTCCTCACTGCTTTTGGGCCTGTGGTAGAGCAGCACATTGTGTTGGGGAAGTAAGAAAGAGGAAAGAAAAAGAGACTGGGTTCCCTTTCCAGGCATGTGTCCCATGATCCAAGTCCACTTCTGGGCCCTGCATTCTAAAAGGTGTCACCTAACAATAGTGGCATCCTTGGAAACAAGGCTTTACCACAAGGGCCTCTGGCGATATTTAAGATTCTAACTATAGCAGGCTTATCCAGCTCCTAGGACAGTGCCTGCCCATCAAGGCTGGCAGTGATGGAGAGCTCACAATGTTCAACCCCATTTTGGAGCTTTGCAGATGAATCACTCCATCTGTGTGTATCAACTTGTAAGAGGGTCGGCACTGTCCTGTGCCTTTCCACAGGTGATGAAGTAAGACATAGAGACAAGCTAGGATTTCCCTAGAGTCAGCAGCTGTCTAGACAAGTGTTCCATCCCTGTGCTGTGTCTCCAGCCTTGTGAAAGGGAAAAAATGAGGCTCAAGATGTGTCATGTACAGGTGCAAATTTTTATTGTTGAATGTGATCATAATATTTATGTAAAATGTATGAATAAACTAAATTACATTAAAAAAACTCGAACCCATTTCTCATCAGAGATCTACATTCAGCAGAACATGGAAAAATTCTGTATGTTTGGTCTGTGTGTACACATGGACAAATTCTACTTCATTTAAGTTTCTGAGCTACTGGATTTTTTTTTTTTTTTGCCATGCCATCTGGCAATTCATCTGAGTCATCTAATGTTTCACTAATTTTCTTTAAAGGCAGTTATGCCTAAGATAGTGTTTTTCTTCCCATAAATTTGCATCTCTTTTAGGTTATTTTTAAAGTGGAAAACTTTTTCCAGGTGAAAACATTTTGATATAATGTGATAGTATTTTTTTCTAATATAGAAATTATTTCAGCATACATAGGCAAAGAAAAATAAACAGCTAATGGAATCTTAGTCATTAATTAATTGCCTCACCTTTAAAACTGAGTTTACAGAATGCCTTCTTCAGAGCTCGATGACAATAGAGCCATCTGCAATATAGTAACAAAGCAAATAAGGGTGGGGTGCAGGGCTCACTGTAATTCACTTCTGCCACTTACCAGACAGGGAGAATGGCAGAGCTCTCACCTCACCAGGCCTCTGTCCACGTCTGTAGAATTAAGATGTTTGGTGAGATAGTGTTTCTGATATCCTTTAGCTCTTGATGCCATTGGTCTCTGGTTTCAATAGGTCTTTTAAACAACCTCAAAGAGAGAGACTGATTTTGACCTCTGCTAGTGATCTTCACTGTGGTGGCACATTTTAGTTATTCAGTTATTTATATATATAAATTAAATTATTTTAATAAAATATTTTACCTGTCTAGTGTTTTCCTTTAAATCTATGGGCTTTTTTTCAATAAAGAAAGATGTCTAGTGGAAATAAATTTGTGAATAATATTTCTGAGAATAGATTAGTGTAGGAAAAAACCAAATTCCATACATTTGTCAATGTGATGTTTCACTGTTGTATGAATGAATAATGCTGTAATAATGCACAACAAATAATAATTATGGGGTGAGAGAGTTGTATGGAAATAATTTTCTCTTGGTTTTATTTCAGTTTTCCTAATAACATTTTCATAGCTGAAGTAACAGTAACACACAAGGTGCACCTTTTGCTAAATACACAAAGAAGGGAGACTATCACAGAGCAGCGTATCTGATCTGCCCATGGGGTTTTCAGGGTGGGAGAGACAAGAGACCAGGGCCAAGGCAGCTGTCACAGTGCTAGGTGGAGGCGAGCAACTGTCCTGCACAATGTGCAACCAGGTGAGAGGGGCCCTGGCGTGTCTTCAGGGTGCTCTGGAGTCTACACTGAAGCAGCACTGCATTAACCTACTCCGTGCAGAAGAGAGTACCAGGAGGACATGATTGCTTTATGAAATTAGCACTTCTAAGTCGTACTACATGTGCATTGTAATGTGTATGTAGTGTCCCACAGGCCCTAGTGTCATGACATTGAGAGGTGACGCCCCTTGGAGAAAGGCCCTTTTGAGAGCAGCTTAGTCATCAGGGACACCACTCTGGGAAGGGGTAATGCTAGTCTTCTGGGAGTAGATTGGGTCTCCTAGAATAGGGCTAGTTCCCAAACAAGTCTGTTGTTCTAAAGTTAGTTCAGCTTCACATGTTTTCTTCCTTTCTTGCACATTTGCACACACACGTCCCCTCTCCCCACTCATGCATACTCCTACAGGGTTATGCTGTCTGCCATGTTACAATGCAGCACTAAGTCTTTGCCAGATGCAACACCCAATCTTAAACTTTCTGGCTTCCAGAAGAGTGAGATAAATAGACCTTTTTAATAAGATACACAACCTCTGGTATGTTGGTACAGCAACAGAAAACAAACTAAAGAAACATTGTGAGGTAATTAGTGGATATCAAACTACCTACAAAATATATTTCACAATTAGGTACAATTTATATATATCTCACAATCACATATAACATTGGGGAATTTGTATCAGTATATGACACAAGTTAATTCTCATTTTTACCCATATCCCTACCCACCCACACCTCCCACCCCCTTTATACATACTCTTTTATTTTCTTTCTGAATCATATTTATTCCTTCCCCTCATTACATTCCCAAACCAAATTTCCTACGGAAATTTCCCACTCTATAAAGACTGTCATACTTTCTAGAGCTCATTTGCATCTACAGGAGCTCATGTCAAAGAGAAGATCCAGTATTTGCCTATCTGTGCTCTATTTACTGTTGGATTTTTAAGTGACACAAATTTATACCTGAGATCTGGGGTTGAACAACTCTAGGTCATATAATGACTCTAGGTCATACAAATTTCAGCTTTCAGAATTCATGCATTGGGACTCCTGTGGATTTTGTGAGAGAGAGTCAACATACACAGCAGCTGGTGCCTTAGATGCTATTCAAATAGGATTAGACACTTGACCAGTTGCTTGGCAGAACAGGATTGAATGTGATATTTTTTGATGAGCTGAAATGCTCAACCAGTACTTGAGAGCCATTTTATAATTTATGAGTAGCAATGCATCTTTCTACTGTCCTACTTTTCTCCTGAAATGCATTTTCTTTGATTCGTTGACTTTTTAGGTCTCTCTCAATGTGTCTCAAAATAAAGCTTTTATTTTTGATGATTTTTCTTTTTTCCTGTCTCCTACTCACACATCTCACTCTACTTGCTTGCTTTATTTCCAAGTCCAAAAATGATCATGATTATCTGGTCTTTCTTGGCAATCTTCTTTATCTTGAAATGTCCTAGTATTAGTGGAATATCTAAAAGTTCCTTGTGCCCGAAATATGTAAGCTTCAGTTCATCTTTGGTTTTTGTCAGCTTCTTCTCTACCTGTTTTCCATTTATTCATTAATTATTTATTAAATACTTTACCACATTCTTGTAGTGTCTTATGCTTACCTGTCTTACTGAATCTGTTGTATTATATTAATTTCACATAGCATTAGACTCTTGAGGGCAAGAACAATGCTATATTTACTGTTGTGTTATAATACACAACAACTTCTTCACATACACTAAAATTCAGTACATTTTTTTCTTTGAATATACTAAAATGCTAAACTTTCTGGTAAAGCTAAGTTTTCATAGTATTACTTAGTTTTCCAGTACAAAATTTCTAAGTCAGAAAAATATAGTAAATGTGCAGAAAACTATCAAAAGTAATGTTACACTTGAATAAATAATACTGAGTATACATTAACCATGGCACCCCCCAAATTTCACTGAATCTGAAGTGTTTTTGCTCCTTTCCCTTCATAAAATTTAATGTACAGTTCCTGCAATATTATTTGAAGAAAACATTATGGATATGGATGAAAGCCCCATGTACTCTCCTTAGTTCCATTTTTCTCTCATCCCCCAAGAGAACAAGCATCTGAATTTATTGTTCATTATCCTCCACATGGGTCTTTAAGCGTCTGGTCCCTCTGAATGTAATTTTAAACAATACCTGACATTGTTTTGCATATTTGTAAATGGTATGATATTCTCTGTAAACTTCTGCAGCTTGATTTCCCCCAGTTGATGCTTTTTAAATTAGTGCATGATGATAGATGTTGCTCTAGCTAACTCATTCATTTTAATTGCAGAGAAGTGTTGCATTGTGTGAACAAACCCACAAAGTATTAATCACCCTGTGGTGATGGGCATTGGGATGGTCTCCCATACATTCACTATTGTGAGCAGTGTGGCAATTAACATTCTTGTACATGTTCTCATTTGCACATATGTAAGTGTAATTGTTGGGTCAAAAGGGTACATTGACTTTTAGCTCCTTTAGTTGTTCTAAAAGTGATTTCTTTAAAAATTGAAATTTGAACTTATTTGTCTTTTAGCTATGACATCCTTTCACCTCTGCATTCTTACATCAGTTTCCCATTTATCAGATTTATATGTTTTTCCTGCTTTTTAAAATTTTATCATTACCCTATTGTTTACTTTGGACTTTATCAATACATTCTATTCCTATGCATCTAGTAAATGTCTTTGACATTTTAAGATGCATCCTTGATATAAGGTCTACATTTAGACAGTAACTCTTAAATTCGAGGATTCTATAACACATTAATTCTTTTTTAAAAACATTTTATTGGTACTATATATATATATATATATATATATATCACAATTACACTCCCCATTGAGAATTCATACCAGTATATGACACAACTTCTCTTTTTTCCCCTCCTCTACCCACCATGCTTCCTCCCACCACTATATACACAAGTATTGTTTCCTTTTTTTAACATCAATTTTTTCTTTCTTCGTTATTTACTCCTAAGCCCCATTACCCTTTGAATATTTACTATTTCACAATATCAGTCATGCATCTAGAACACATTTACAACTTTAGTTTCTCATATCAGAGAAAATATGCAATATTTGCACATCTGTGACCTATTTATTTCACTTATGAGTATGTCCTGAAGGTATGTCCATTTGAGTATAAATGATTCAATCTCAGCCTTCTTTATGGCAGAGAAATATTCCATTTTATATTAAAAAACACATCTTCTTTATCCAGTCTACAGTTGACGAACAAATTGGGTTGTTTCCGAGATTTAGGTATCACAAACTGAGCTGCTATAAACATGGATGCACATATGTCATTGTACAACACATTAATTCTTTGATCCATTTGTATTTTGTTATTATTTGGCTTCTTGATTTTAATTTTTATCCATATGAAATAATGATAAATTAGTTTTACCCACAACTTTAAGAATCTTTTACACACCACTTTCTTTTGAATACTGAAGCTTCCATTTGGGTCATTTCCTTTTTCATGAAAATATTTTTTCTCTTCTTCCCTTTCACTCCCCCTTGCTCTCACTCTCTTACTCTTTTATTCTAGGGATCAAACGTAGAATGTTTTAGCCTCATTTAGTTGCTCATACTTAACTGCAACTTGCAATTCTCTGGCCTCAGCCTCCTAAGTAGCTAGAATTACAGGCATGTGTACCATGCCTGATTATGAATACATTCTTAAATAAATCTTTCTTTTCTTCCATTGTTGTATTTTGTATATAGGTGTTAATTTTTATTTTAATGCATCATTTTGATGGGTTTATTCCCATAGATTTTCCATTGTCCTTAAGATAATGTGTGAATGTGTGCCTACCTCTTGTGGAATCTGATCTCACACTATCTCTTCTTCAGTAGCTGTGCTCCACGTTTCTGATCTCACTCCTCAAGGGCATATGCCACATCCTTTCTTGTACTTTTAAAAAAAGTGTAGAATGCTCTCTCTTCCCACCATTTAGCATGATGCCTTGAAATCTTTATACATTGTAGAATAGTTAAAACAGGCCAATTAACATATGCATTATTGTGCGAGATGCACATCAATCCATTTGCTTTCCATTTTTAAAAAATTCTATTCAGTATATTTTCATTTCTATCTTGCTATACATAGACATCTTGAAATTTATTTTTCCTAACTCAAATTATTTATTCTTTGACCAATATCAATGGACAGAAATATCCTTTCCTGTTTTTTTGTGAGACAGGGTCTCACTTTGTAGTTCAGGCTGGCCCTGAGCTCACTATGTAGCCCAGGCAAGCCTTGAACTCAGCAATCTTCCTACCTCTGCCTCTCAAATGCTGGGATTACAAGTGTGAGCCACCACACCCAGCAGCAATATCCTTCTAAGCACCTGACAATCTCCATTTCACTCTTGTTTAATGAGTTCACTGTTTTTGGCTTCCAGTATTGGTGAGAACATCCAGGATTTGTCTTCTGCGCCTGGATTATATAATAACCATACTTCTTTTTACATCCACACATGCCGTTGTACATGAGAGGATTTTCCTCTTGATAGAGGCAGAATAGTATTCCACTGTGGGTGGATGCCACATTTTCTTTATCCATTCATCCACTGATGGATGTAGGCTGATCACAGATTTCGTTATTGTGAGTAATGCTGCAATAACATGGCCATTCAAGTATGTCTGTGAAATACTGATTTTAATTTCCTCTAGATGAAGTAGGTCTTTCAATGAAAATATGTTAGTAACAACAAGATTTTAGATTCTTGTTAGTAACAACATGATTTTAGATTCTTGTTAGTAACAACATGATTTTAGATTCTTGTCTTGTCTGCCTTCTTTTAGATTCTTAGCCCTTACTCTTGAAACTTACTTATCTTTGTGGATAAATCTAGGCCTCAACTCTTTCTGCATATCAGATATTTTTCTGTTACATTTTTTCTTTGTTTTCCTCCTTCTGTTGTAATGTCAGCTGTCTGCACACTTGCCTTCTCTTTGTAAACAGCTGATTTGCTCTTTCATTGCTTGTAAGATCAGTTCCTTGTCTTCAGTGTCCTAGGTGTATGTACATCATGATATGTTTGGAGGAATACTTATTTATCTTGCTTTGACTCATTAGTGATTTCTCCATAATATCACTTTTTTTTTTCTGGAAATGTGGGTTGATTTTTGCCATTTTCTTTCTAATCTCTACTTTGGAAAGTGTTATTTGGGAAAAAAAAGATGGGTGTTTGGAGCCTTAGCCTCAACTTACATTCTTTCCACATTGTTTTTATTAAAGATCACATGTAAAAATATAAATATTGTCCAGTATGAACCACAAATCCATGCTCAGCTGAGGAACAAAGATAAGCGTTGTTCTCTGGAGGTCTGCGGAGCCTCTGTTCTGAAGCCATGTATCTGTGTGAAGTCCTGTGCCTTCTTTATGGTAGGATCACAGATCTAGACTCTGCACAGAGCACTGCTTAGTTCTTCAAGGCTTCCAGTGACCTACAGATGGAATTGTGCTCCAGATGGTCTATGGTTTCCTGTTTTTCTTTTCTCATCATTAACATTTCCCATATCTTAATTATTTCTACATTTTCACGTTTCTAAACAGTGGAAATTGCATAGACCAATTTCAGTTTGGTTGCTTTGTGTCCAGTTCCCTCACTGTTTCTTTTCCTTCCCCTGATGACTAGAAACTCCATACAATAGTGAGTGGAGGTAGTGACCACATCTTCCCTTCCTGTCCCTCACTCTAAAGGGTGTTTATGTCCTGTTTCTTCGTTATTTATGGTGCATTCTGTAAGTTTTCAGAAGTTCATAGAGTTTTCTCAGTATATCCTTTCAGCTCCTGGTTTGTTGTGCAGCTAAAATAATCATTTACAAAAAGTTTGAATTTCATTCAGTGATCTTTTACTTATTTTTATTAGTAAAGGTTTGCAGTACATAATGATCACATTTATCATGGGAGGTTGGTACATGCAATCTTAATTAATTTTATCATGCTTGTCCCATTCTCCCTGCTCCTTCTATTTTCTGTTCCACTTTCCATTTTAAAAAGCTTTTTTTAAAATTATGTTTTAAGTCCCTTTCCTCCCATCCTTAGTCTCTTGTTCTCCTTCCTATTTAAAAAATATCTCTGTGCTTATTATCTTTTATTTTGCTTGTCATTGATAATTTAGGTTTCTCTGTAAGAGAAACATGTACTGTTTAAGCTTGTGTATTTGATTTATTTCACTTAATATTATGGTCTCAAGGAGGGTCTGTTACTCTACAAGGGGTGTTGCCCTCTGTTTTTTTTTTTTTTTAATTTTTGAGACAGGGTCTCGCTTTGTAGTTCAGGCTGGCCCTGAGCTCACTATGGTGCCCAGGCAAGCCGCCGCAAACTCAGCAATCCTCCCGTCTCTGCCTCCTGAGTGCTGGGATTACAGGTGTGAGTCACCACGCCTGGCACTGTGATATGTGGTATTGATTGCTGGTGGGTGTGAGTCTCCACGCCCAGCATTGTATGTGATTACTGGGGATCGAACTCAGGACCTTGCGCTTGCGAAGCAGGCGCCAGAACCACTGAGCTAATCCTCTGGCCCTGGTTAGTAGTTTTTAATACTCAACTTTAAGGTATCTACAAGGTTGAAGATAACATATCTTCCTGAAAAATTGAATTGTCATCATTGTGACTGTATTTCTAGTAATGCTTTTACCTTCTAGTATGATAGAGCTGAAGTTCAAAAATTCCCATCTGTTAATCTTATCTTTTAATGGGGGAAATTCTCTATTTATATGCTTTTTGATTACTTCTATGGTTGGTACTTCTACATCATATATTGTGTTTTCTGCTAGTCTTGGCATGTCTGTTTAATTTTCCTTCCATAGTAGTTTTCTTTGAGTGGACTGAACATTTAGTCCATTTCCTTCTCTACCTGAATATAAACTAAACCTCCAATTTCTATTCTTCCAGTGACTGGCTTAAAACTATTGGTCAGTAGTTTTGTACTCATTTTAAGTAGTTAAGGACTCATAGAAAGCAACCTCCAATGCCTGCTCTGAGGTGACATGCTTTGAAACTAAGGGGAAAAAAGGAGAGAGAGAAAGAGAGAACATATGTATGTTAATATTTTTATTTTCCTAATACTGCAAACCTGTGAAAACTCATCTGCCTCTTCTTTTCATTGTAATTCTTTTTTTTCAATTCAGGATTACATTTTTTCTGCCCTTGAAATTCTTTTAATAAGGACCTGTTAGTAGCAAATACTGAGGTTTTGTTTCCTTGAAAATATATTCAGTCCCATTCTTGAAAGACATTTTTGGCGGGTATGTAGTAACTATAAGGAGACAAGTCTGTTCTTTCAGATTTTTTTTTTTCTTTTTGAGACAAGGTCTTGCTTTGTAGTTCAGGCTGGCCCTGAGCTCACTATGCAGCCCAGGCAAGCCTGGGACTCAACAATCCTCCTGTCTCTGTCTCCCGAGTGCTGGGATTACAGGCATGAGCCACCACGCCCGGCTTTTTCAGATTTTTGACAGTCATCCACACCATAGTCTCTGCAGTTACTGAGAAAATTCTAGGTTGAATTAGTGTCAATCCATTGTAAATAATTTCTTTCTTCTCTGTTTTTTATTGAAATCATTTAATTACAAGTATTACCAGTTTTCCTATGTGTTTATGTATATATTTTCTGGATTCTTTGGCTTCTTGAACTTAAGTAATAGAGTTCTTTAATAATTTTAGAAAATTCTCAGTTATTATCATCATATTCTTCTCCTTTATTCTCTCCTTAATAATTCTAAGTAGATTTGTGTTGGAACTTCTTATAATATCTATGATGCCTTTTATACTCTTCATATTGTGTTTCCTTGATTTATGTTTGCGCTTGTATTAAAATGTACCTGCAAGAGTTTCTTCATAGAGGTGATTGAAAGATGATATGGAGAGGTCAATGGCACTGAAAGAAAAGCTTATTGTCCCTTATGGTTTCATAGACAGCCACCCCAAACTACCTGGGGACTCACTAGAGTTGCTTGGAGCAGGAATAGCAGTGAAAGAAAGCAGGTACCACCATTCCATTGCAAATTTCACAGGAGAGTCAGGTAAAGAAGAGTAAATAGTTAAAATTGTTTAGTTTGAATGATTCTGACAAGATTTAGGGCTTAGGCCCTGGCTTGATTTAGGTCTGGAAAAAAATATTTGCTTGTTTTGTGAGAGAAAATAAAAAGGAGATGTTTAGGAGTATGGACTAGGGATTTATTGTTTTGTATACAAAATGCATACTTGTGAGTTGCTTAATTATCCCTTATAATTAACAAGCCCTGCAAGTGACAGTCTTCCCACAGTCAACTTGCCTCCTTCAAAATGTCAAAATATTATAAAATTTAATGTGCAATTAATATAATGCTTCATTCAAAGAAATTTCCCCATCTTTATTTTCCAGTTCACCAATCTTGCCTTCAACTGAATCTAAGTATTTACAAAATCCATTGAGTTGCTAATTTTAATTAGCGTGCCTTTTGTTTGAGTAATTAAACTGATTTTCTGCTCATTTGAATGTTTGTTTCTTGTTTTGCTTACATAAGTGTACTAATCTTTAGATTTTATGTTTCTGTGCAGTAATTTTGCTATAATTTCTGCTGTTTCGCTTTGCTTCCTGAAGTATTTTGTGTTGCTTTATTGTGAGTTTTATTCTCGAAATCTAATGGTAATAAAAATCAACCAGCAATAAATGCTGGCAAGGCTGCTGGGAAAAAGGAACCCTTCTCCATTGCTGGTGGGATTGTAGATTTGTACAACCATTGTGGAGATCAGTGTGGAGATTCCTCAGAAAACTAGGATTAGAGGTCCCTTTTGACCCTGCTATCCCACTGCTAGGAATATACCCAAAGGAATTAAAAGATTCATATTGTAAAGACATATGTACACCCATGTTCACAGTAGCTCAGTTTGTGATAGCCCAATCTTGGAAACAACCCAGATGCCCATCAACTGGAGACTGGATTAAAGATTTTTTTTAATAAAATGGAGTATTAATCTGCCATAAAGATTGACAAATTTCATTCATTTATGTGTAAATGGATACACCTTGAGGACACACTAATAACTGAAATAAATAGATCCCAGACATGTAAATACCATATCTTGTCTCTGGTATGAGAACCTGTAGATGTAAATGAGTTTTAGAATGTATGATAGATTTTGTAAAATAGGAAATATTCAAAGGGAATGTTGGGGGGATGTAAAGAGGGGAAAGAATAAATATGTTTTGGAAAGAAAAAGGAGTAGCATATATATAAGTGGTGGGGGTTGTGGTGGGTAGAAATATGGGTAAAAATGAGAATTAACTTGTATCATATACTGGTACAAATTCCCCAATGTCCAGTGTGATTCTGAGCTGTATATAAAACCTACCAATAAAGAATTCAATTAAAAAAAACTGGAATGAGTGTATATTCTTCCAGAGAGAATTTATATTTACTTTCATGAGGTATTTACACACTAGCCATGTAGGACACCAGGCTTATTTTAAAATTTAGAGTTTTCAGTTGATCTGTTTAGAATACAAATGTTATTTTTAGCAAGCTCATACTTAAAAACTATAGGGAAATATTTCTTTTCTCCTTTCGTGCCTTTGTGGTATGAGTAGTTTTTGAGGATTCCCTGGAGATTGGAAATATATCATTTGAGATTGATCTGTAATGTTGAAATTTCATTATATAGGTTCTGATTTTATATAGACAATTTAGATTAATACCTTTGATGTGTCCCTATAATTTTTGTGATGATCTCTAAGTCCATAGTGAATCATTGTTTTAATAAAATTTAGAGGTCATATTATTTTCTTTATGTCTAGTTTCTTTTAATTTGGGGGTGGTCTTTTCTAAGCAGCCTTACATTCTTAGAATCTTATTAATTAATTCAAAATCATGTACTTTATGGGAAAAATTTTATCAGGTGTTTCTAAGGCATAGGGCTACTATCTAGAGTATATAAAGAATTTAAATAAAAGGTGAAAGATTTATATAATCTGAAGAGAAACCAGAGTATATGGGTAAAAGTGAGAATTAACTTGCATTGTATATCGGTACAAATTCCCTGATGTTATGTGTGATTGTGAGATGTATATAAATTGTACCAATAAAGAATTAAAATTTAAAAAAAGAATTTAAATAGATTAGCTCCCAAAATTTAAAGATCCAACTCAAAAGTGGTCATTTGAAATGAACAGACATTTTTCAGATGAAGAAGTAAAGCCAGCTGAGAAACATACAAGGAAACATTCAACACTGCTAGTCATTTAAGAGATGCAGATGAAATACCACTGAGATTCTCACTCCAGAAAGTATGGCTGTTATCACAAAATCAGCTAGCAACAAATACTTTCAGGAGTGTGGGGAGAAAGGAACTCTTCTCCAATGTTGGGAATATAGACTTGTACAATCACTCTGAAGACTAGTGTGGAGATTCTTCAAAAAGCCAGGATTAGAGAGCCGGAGATTTAGCTCAGTGGTTCCAGTGCCTGCCATGCAAGCACAAGGCCCTGAGTTCAATCCCGGTAACCACATACAATGCTGGGTGTGGTGACTCACATCCACCAGTCATCAACACCACATACCACAGTGCTGGGCTGGTGGTTCAAGCATGTAATCCCAGCACCTGGGAGGCAGAGGCAGGAGGATTGCTGAGTTCAAGGCTTGCCTGGGCTACATAGTGAGCTCAGGGCCAGCCTGAACTACAAAGCTAGACCCTGTCTCAAAAAAAAAAAAAAAAAAAGGATTACAGGTCCCATTTGACACTGCTATACCCCTGATAGGTGCACACACGCATGCGCACACACACACACATACAAGATTTATATCAGAGCAACATATGTGTACCCATGATTATATCAGCTCAATTTGTAATAGCTAAATCTTGGAAACAGCCCCAATGCCCGCAAACAGAAAACTGGATAGAAAAGATTTTTTTTTCATAAAATGGAGTATTAATCAGTTACAGAATGATAATTTTGAGTAATTTATACTCAAATGGATATACCTTGAGAATGTACTTGTAAACAAAATAAATGGGACACAGATGTGTAAATACAGTATCATTTCTCTGGTATGATGAACTGAAGGTATAAATGAATTCCAAATGTATGATAGATATTGTGAAATAGGAAGAAACTGTTCAAAAGGAAAAAAAAGGGCCAGGCGTTGTGGCTCACGCCTGTAATACCAGAACTCGGGAGGCAGAGACAGGAGGATTGCTGACTTCGAGGCTTGCCTGGACTACATAGTGAGCTCAGGGCCAGCCTGAACTGCAAAAGTGAGACCCTGTCTCAAAAAAAAAAAAAAAGGGGGGGGGATAAATAAGTAAAGAAGGGAAGGAAATAAAAAGGAAACCAAGCTTATGTATATAGAAGTTGGGAGGTTGCAGAGAGGGCAGAGGAATGGGAAAAAATGGGAATTAAGTTGTAGCATGTACTGGTACATACTCTCAATGTTGAATGTGATCATAATGTATATAAAAATGTTCCAATAAAATAATTAAAAAATTCATGTTGCAGTTTTATTATCTTCATTGCAAGAGGTGTATTAAAATTAAAATCTCATATTCTTTTAATTTTTATTTCTTTGATAAGCAGTTTGGATAATTTCTTTATATCATTTCCAATTAATGAAATCTTATTCCAGTTTTGTATAATCCACTATATCCGATTTTGAGTTTTTAATTTCAATGGTGATATATTCAACTTCTGGAAGTTACTTTTGATTCATTTACAAACTTTTCTGAAATTTATTTTATTTCATCTTAATTTTTATGTTTAAATTCTTCCTATAATATTTTCAAATGTGCTCTTCTATAGCATTTGTCTGATTTATGTTACTTGAATCTTGGGAAATCTAATCATCCTCTTCATTGTCTGCTGATCATAGTGGATTATTTCCATAGGGGTTTTGCAATTTCTAATCTTGAACTCATCTGCAGAGGGAGCACATGGATGGCTCACTCCAGGAATTTTTGTTTCCCCATTTGATTCTATCAAATCCTTCAAGAATAGTGCTATTTAATGATTTATGCTTTTGATATGGGATTTCTGACATGCAAGTGTTAGGAAATTACAATACATATTCTCAATGGAAATAGCTTTTCTGCACCAAAAGATAACTTTTCTTTTTATGTTGTTCCATGTATTTTCTACGTTCTGATTTTTTCCTTACTAATTATTTTCCTGTGCTAATTATGTCCCAGTATTGTCTGATTTTGAGTGTCCTTATTGGTGATGCACTATTCATTCTAACTTCCTGTCTCCTTTGACCTGAGTATTTTGTTCCCATGTGAAGAAAAGCCCCAGTGTCCCTCATCTCCAAGAGGGAAAACACAACCACAATCATATTAGCCCATATGCCTACTTCTCTAATTTTTATGTCTTTCAAATACACACACACACACACACATATATAATATGTATATTATATAGTATACATATATACTATATTATGTATACTATATTACTATATAGTGTATACTATAAAATATATTATACCATTTATATATGTATACATATATATTGTATACATAGTATACATGTGTACATGTATAGCATACATAGAGTGTGTGTGTGAGTGTGTGTGTGTGTGTGTGTGTGACCTCATTATACATTTAAGGGAATGTCAATTTTGGTGCAAGTAATTTTATGTCACCTAGCTACATTAACAGAAATGGAAAAGTTCCATTTGTTATTTAAATATAAAATTCTTTATGACTTGTGTGTTATCACTTGTTGGGGACCCTGTGTATTTTTTCTTTATCATTTTAATTTCAGTATAAATGATACTGAAATGGATTCCCTTCAGGGAGTCTTGAGTAATTTCATGAAAATACCTTTATGTTATAGCAGACCACCGAATGACCATCTAAAACTCGTGCTAATTACTTTCTGGTATTGTCAGGAGTTCAAATTTTTAGATACTTGGAAAGAACTGGAGTGATGTAATAATGACTGAAAGGGAATTTCTTTATAAGATTGTGTTGATTTGAAACTTAAATGCAGTTTTTCATGTTTAGCAATTCTTTAGAAAACACGTATCGCTTATGGGGATGTAGTGCTTATACATTTTACTTTAAATTGATCAATATTTTCTAATTTCAAATGATATATTTCAAATAAGCTCAAAATATTTTCTTTGGTAGAGGAAAAAGATGCATTTTTCCGAGTGAATTTGTTCACTGAGAGATAATGTAGAGTCTAGGAAATTGGCTATCATCTAATATCATGTCCTTTGCACTCCAGTTATGAAAATATCAAAAGCTAGTGTGAAGCTTTTTAGAAGGGGAGGTGACAGGTATGAATGGTGATGTTTGTATAATGATTTCTCTCATCTGACAGATTATTTTGAGGACTGTCCCAAGTCTTGATTTCTGACATTTGGTCCAAAGTTCCTGATGTTTATAATAGTCACATGACCTTTTGTGATAAAACAGCCACATTTTTTTGAGAGACATTTCAAAATGAGTTGCAATGTACAGAAAAGTGATGAGAAGAAAGAGACAAAGAAATGGTTCACTGTTGTTGGGAACTGGGAAAGAACAGAGTCAACTACCTTCTGCATTTTGAAATAGACATATGTGTATATATTATATATGATCATCCTCACATTGAGGAATGGATTTACTCAGTTATTGAATGAATGAAAGAATAAATGAAGGCCAAGTGTGGTCACTCCACCTGCAGTAGGGGGCTGAAAAACATGACCTAAAGACACTGAAGAGGGACTTCTGTCCCATTGAAAAATGACATGGGGGACAACGAGTTTGTGTGGGATGGACATCAGCCAAATGAACGATCTTTATTGAGAAACCAAGGAAGAAATTCTGAAGCTGTCTGAATGGAGAAGGGTGGACTGAAATAAGAAGTGTACATGGTATAAGCAAAAGAGACATTAATTCTAATGAAGCTGGATAACAAGGAAGTAAGTTTGGGGAATGGTTTAGAATGACCTAGGGTACATAAAAAATAAGAAATAGAAATTTGCACTTTTAGTGATATGTATCTATATCTGTCTCTTTCTGTTTTTATCTGTATCTATTTATATATATCTACACCTATCTATACCTCTGGTAGGATATGTCTATATATAGATAACTAGATACAGATAGACACAGAGAGAAAGAGCAGATGTTACTCACAGTTTGGAGTTGGAATGCTTAAATATTTACTGTTGGGTAAAAGACCAAGGCAGATATCAGATATGCAAAAACAAGTAAGTGTCCTCTGGTTGAAGGATAAAGATGCAGGTATGTCTCACTAGCCTTATCTTTGGGGGAGGTGGTCAAAATCTTCATTATTAAAAAAAAGCCTCAGCTCAGGCTTCACCAATGCCTTTGAGTAGACACTTCTACCAATGTCTGGGTGACTGGAGCAAGTTGGCTAAATACCTGCCCCAGTGGGAATCTGGAATCTGAGAAGAGATCTCAGCTTTTCACTGAGAGAGTCCTGGTTCTGAAACAGGAGAGACCTGTACAACTAGAGGCAACAGTGAAATCATTAGACAGTATCCCATGAAGGTCCACTCTAAAGGGAAAGAAAACGGGGCCACTTCACTACCCTGAAAGAAGGGAAGAAAAAAATAGCCACAGTGGACTCCTGGCAATGGATCAACAGATAGATGGAATTTATGTTGTGAAACAGAGGACAGGTACATGAAAACTATGCTCAGAGGTCCACCCAGGGCCTTGGCTAAAAAGGGCTGAAGTCACCCACCCTACTCTGTGACCAGATATGGGGACACAAGGGACCTTGAGTGGTGGCAGGAAAGAACCCACCCCCCACTTCATTGGAACATCAGATGTATGCAAAAAGGCAATATAGCAGTTGAGAGAGCTGGGTGGGCAGGATCACAGGGGGAGATTTAGGCAAGAGACATAAGGAAGACTGCTAATTAAGGAAAGACCCCAGATTTCAAGTCTACGAGTCACAAAGTTGAAGACCAAGGGTAGAGCCAAGAGAGACACTGCAGTGAGAACCCAGTGAACTACAGCAATTGGTGAATTGGTGGGGTCAACACCTCCTACTAGAACTTGGATTTGTGGGAGAAGGGTGCTCAAACCTGCAGTAGAATTGGGCAAAGTTAAAATCTGCAGATGTGGGAGCTAAATGCCAGAAACCAGCTTGAATCTCAATGAACTTTAGTGGGCTTGCTAAGATTATCTGACTTGGATTTGTAGACTGTGCCCCATACTGTCTACCAGTAACACAGAGACAAATTTTGAAAAAGAACTTTCCTTTTTTCTGTTTTTTTTTTTTTTTTTTTTTTGAGACAGGGTCTTGCTTTGTAGTTTAGGCTGGCCCTGAGCTCACTATGTAGTTCAGGCAAGCCTTGAACTCAGCAATCCTCCTGTCTCTGCCTCCTGAGTGCTGGGATTACAGGCATGAGCCACCATGCCTGGCACTGTGGTATGTGGTATTGATTGCTGGTGGGCGTGAGTCTCCATGCCCAGCATTGTATGTGGTTACCAGGGATTGAACTCAGCACCTTGCGCTTACGAGGCAGGCACTGGAACCACTGAGGTAACCCTTCGGCCCACCCTTTTTTCTGTTTTTGTCTTGTTTTGTTTTTCTCCCTTTTTCTTTCTGTCCTCTTCCCTTCATTTCTCTCCTTTCTCCTTTTCTCTCCTTTCTTGTCTCTGCTATTATACTACTTTCCCTTTTGTTTTTTCTTTTTCTCTCAATTGTTCTTATTCACATAGGAGGGTGAATACCATTCTAGTTGCCTTTTGCTTGTAGTTTTCTCTGTTTTGTATTTGTTCTTTTGATCTCTTTTTCCACAGTCTTCACCAATTTTTCAAAATTTGAGTGATCTTCTTGTATCCTCTGGCCCTATTTCTAACATCTCTTTCTCATTTTATCTCTCTATTTGCACAAATCCTTCAAAGTCTTCTCCCCAGAGGGTAACATCATTATATTGAAGACCTTGTATAGATAAACATATTTCTGGTTAGTCATTAATTTTGATATGTGGCTATAGGTCTAGTTCTTGAGGTTAAAACTGTCAGATCAGTGGCTGCCATGGTTTGTTGTTCTCTGGACTGTTTATGTGGTTGTTGTAGTGGTTATATTACTTTGGCCACGGTAAAATAACTGTTCTGCTCAAGTGGCTTTCTTATTCCTTCAGAACTGAGATTACTCAAGAACCATTACAGACTTAAGGTCAAGGCCCAGCTGTACCTAAAGAATGGCCCAGGAAGTATTCACCCCCTAAGGGCTCTAAATATTAACAAGAAAGATACCTCCATTAAGCATTTTAGATGCAGCAACCTAGAAGTTAAACTAAAAACATCATTAACAGCAACAAAATAGGAATGAGAAGAATCTTAAATAAGACCCAAACCCAGAATCCCAGACAAAGGGCAATTTTAGGGAGAAATGAGGTGTAATAACCAGAAATTCAACCACCTGAAGACCCTGAATTGGCAACAAAAAAGATCTGTAAAAAATGACAGGCAGGGATACTCACCACTATACTAACAAGGACGCCGCCAAGATCTGTAAAAAATGAAATCAGAAATAATATCTCAGATAATAGCAGAGATGGTGTCCATAGTCCAATATTTGATTAATAACTCTAAAGAAGAACTCAGGAAAATGAAGGAATCCCAGTATACAAAAGTTTTGAAATTCATTAAACAGATTCAAACAGATTTCCAAGAGATTAGAAACTTCTTTGAAAGCTTATGCATCAGATTGAGCCAGTGCAAGTATAGAGTATCAGACATAGAAAACAAGGTTGCAGTTAGTGACCAGGAAGGGAAAAATTTCCTAAAAATAGCGAGGGAACATGAGAAATTGATCCACTTGCTGCTAGATGATTCAAAGAATAATGTAAGACTGACTAGAGTTAATGAGGAAATAGGAGGTAGTCCAGAGAATATTAAAAACTGTTCACAGAAGTTATAGGAGAAAAATTCCCAATAAAGAGAAAATTATTTGACATAGAGACAAGTGAGGCATATTAGGACTCCAATTATTTGTGATAAAATTAATTCACACCTACATATATAATAATCAAGATTTCAGAAAACCAAGAGAAGAACAATATATTGAAAGCAGTTAGAGAAAAGAAACAAATCATGTACAAAGGAAAGCCTATCAGAATCACACAAGACTTTTTAACACAAACCTTCAAATCAAAGGGAGCTTTGAGCAAAATATTTCAAGCCCTAAAAGAAAACATATTTCAGTTTGGATTGCTGCATTGAAAATCAACCAGGAAATATGATACTTCCATGACAAAAAATCTAAGAAACTTAATGAATAACAAAACAGCCCTCCAAAAAATTCTAACAGTACTCTAGGAAAGGACAGTGAGGGTTGCAACTCCATAAGGCCAAACAGAGTTAAGCCATTAGACAAGGTAAAAAATTAAATGGAAATGAAGGGAAAAATAAAAAATATAAGAACCAGTTACAGGAAAATACCATGAAAAGGATAAATCAATACATATCATTTATAACCATCAATGTTAATGGCCTCCATTTCCCAGTGAAAAAGAAATAGACTGGCAGAATGGATTAAGAAGCAAGATGCAACAATATGCTGTAACCAAGAAACACATTTAATTAAAAAAATTCATAGATTGGAAGCAAAAGGATGGAAAATAGTTCTCTATGCAACAAGATCCCCCCACAAGCAGGAGTGATTACCATACTTGTAGACAAAGTAGATTTCAAACCACAACTAGTTAAGAGAGACAAAGGAGGGCTGGAGAGTTAGTTCAGTGGTTCTGGTGCCTGCCTCGCAAGTGCAAGGTCCTAAATTCGATCCTAGTAACCACATATAGTGCTGGGTGTGGTGACTCATGCCCACCAGCAATCAGTACTACATACCAGTGCTGGGCGTGGTGTAATCCCAGCACTCAGAGGCAGGGCAGGAGGATTGCTCAGTTTGAGGCTTGCCTGGGCTACATAGTGAGCTCAGGGCCAGCCTGAACTACAAAGAGAGACCCTGTTTCAAAAAGAAAAAGAGACAAAGGACACTACATCATTTTAGTAACCAGGAGAAGGAGATGACAACCATAAATATGTATGCACCAAATGCTACTGCTCCCAACTACATAAAAGAAATAATGGATGTGAAAAGCCATATAAACCGTAATGTAATAGTAGTGGGATACTTCAATACCCCATTGTCACAAATAGATTTGCTAGTCAAAAATCCACAATGAAATACTGGAACTGAACCAAACCTTTGAACAAATTGACTTAATAGACATCTATAGAGTGTTTCACTCCACAAAACCAGAATACACATTCTTTTCAGCTGTACATACCTCTTCTCCAAAATAGACTACATGCTAGCTCACAGAACATATTTAAGTAAGTGCAGATGAATTGAAGCTATCCCTGGTATATTGTCATGCTACAATGCAGTTAAATTGGAGATCACTCACAGAAGAAACCCCAAGAACTTCACAAACACACAGAAATTGAAAAACACCCTCCCAAACACCATTCAGTCATAGGGGAAATTAAAGTAGAAATTAGAAAGTTTTTACATATAAATGATAATGCTAGTACAACCTACAGAAATGAAAATAGTTCTACAAGGGAAATTCATAGCAGTGAATGACCATATGAGGAAAACAGTGAGCTCAAATAAACAACATATTGCTGAACCTTAAATTTCTGGAGAAAGAAGAGCAAGAGAAACCCATACAAGGGAGGAAATTACAAGGATCATAGGAAAAATCAATACAGTGGAGAGTAAGAGAGCAATGCAAAATGTCAGCAAACTGAAGAGTGGTTTCTTTGAAAGAATACATAAAATTGACAGTCCCTCAGCCAATTTTACCAAAGCAAAAAGGAAGGAAATGGCTCGAATCCATGCAATTAGGAATAAAAAGCATAAAAACAATAGTTCCAACAGAAATTCAGAGGATAATCACCTACTTTGAGAACCTATACTCCAATAAAATAGAGAAAACAGAAGAAATGGACAGATTCCTAGTCGCATGTGAATTACCTAAATTGAGTGAAACAATATAAAAACTCTATAAACACCACAGTATCCGTCACTGAAACTGAAATATAATTAAAAACCTACCAACAAAGAAAAGTCCTAGTCCTGATAGCTTCAGTGCTCAATTTGATAAGAAATTTAGGAAAGGGTTAATGCCACTACTTCTCAAATTCTTTAATGAAATCAAAAGGGATACATTATTCCCAAATTTATTCTTGGAAGCAAGCATTATCTTGATTCCAAAAGCAGAGAAAGATTCAACCAAAAAAGAGAACCACAAGTCAATCTTTTTGACAAACATAGATGCAGAAATCCTCCAAAAGATAGTGGCAAACAGAAAACAGAGGATCATCAATACGATCATACACACTGACCAAGTTGGACTCATCCCAGGGATGCAAGGGTGGTTCATTATACATAAATTGGTAAATGTGATATACTACAGGAACAGTCAAGGTCAAAAGCCACATGATTGTCTCAATAGATGCAGAAAAATCTTTTGGCAAAATCCAACACACATTTGTGATAAAACCCCACAAAACTTGGAATAAATGGTCTCTATCGCAACATGATAAAAACCATCTATGAGAAACCAATAGCCAACATCATATCATACTAAACAATAAAAACTCAAATATTTCTCCCTAAAATCAGAAACAAGACAAGGATGTTGACTATTACCACTCCTGTTCAATATAGTTCTGGAAACATTAGCCATAGCAATTAGAATAAGAGAAAGAATTAAAAGGTATAAAGCTAGTAAAAGAAGTTAAACTGTCATTATTTGCTGATAACATGAGACTCCATAGAGAAGAAACCTTCCTCCAAAAAACTGCTAGACTAATTGCCAGATTCAGTAAATAGCTGGAGACAACAAGATCAACACTCAAAAATCAATAGCTTTTCCACAAACTAACAGAATCACTGAAAGCATCCCAAAAAATGAAATATCCAGGAATCTACCTAATGAAAGAAGTAAAAGTCCTCTGCTTTGAAAACTACAGCAGTTGAAAAAGATGATCGAAGAGGATATAAAAAAAAAGAGAGAGAAAGAAATCCCTTGTTCCTGGGTAGGAAGAAATGATATTGTCAAAATGGCCAACCTTCCATAACTGCTATGTAGATCCAATGAAATCTCATTTGGAATCCCTACAGTATTTTTTTTTACAGAACTAGAGAAAAAAAAATTTAAAAAAATTTCATTTAAAACCATAAGAGACCTAGAATAGCAAAAGCAATTCTTGACAACAAAGACATGGCAGGCAATATCACAATCTCCAACTTTATATTATGAACCACTGTGAGAAAAACAGCACGGGAGTGGCAAAGAATCAGATCTGAGGATTAATAGAATGCATTTGAAGATGCAGAAACAATTCTAGAGAATCTTACCCATCTCAACTTTGACAGAAAAGCCAAACACATTCACTGGAAGAAAGATAGATTCTTTTATAAGTAGTACTGGAAAAATTGGGTTTCAACTTGCCAAAGATTAAAACTAGATCTACATCTTTGATCATGGTCTAAACTGAAATTAACGTAGGTTAAACATGTAAATATTAAAACAGGAAAAAGCAAATAAAACAGGAACACTAAAACTGCTGGAAGATATATAGTACTCTTGGAGACACTGATAAAGGGAAAGACTTTATGAATAAAACCTCAGTAGCACAGGAACTAGCAAGAAAAACCAACTGGGATTTCATTTTATTAAAAAGCTTTTACACAGCAAGAAAAACCACTAACAGAGTGAAAATGTAGCCTATAATGTCAGACAAACATTTTACCAGATGTTCCTTTGACAAAGGATTACTATCTAGAATATATTAAAAAGACTTTAAAAAATCAGAGCCCCCAACATTTAAAGACCCAATTCAAAAGTGGACATCTGAAATGAACGGACATTTTCAGGTGAAGAAGTAAAAGCAGTGGAGAAACATATGAAGAAGCGTTCAACATTGCTGATCATTCAAGAGATGCAGATGAAAACAACACTGAGATTCCATCTCACTCCAGAAAGAATGGATGTTATCAAGAAACTAATCAATAACAAGTTCCTGCAGGTCTGTGAGGAGAAAAGAACCCTCTCTGCTGTTGGTGGGCCTCATGACCTGTATGTGAAAAAGAAGTATAACTTGATTTTCTAATCAGTTTAGGACAAAATGACAGCATTTCATGTCATTGTGTGCTAACAGTGTGCTAAAGCATGATGACAGCAGAACCTACTCCTCCTATCTCCTCACTCAACCTTCCCCTTCTTGTTTTTTGTGGATATACCTCTTACACTGTCCCTCTAGCCCCCTGAGCACATGACCCCTCTGCTCAGCCCTGTGCTTTCTACCTCCCAAGGCCTGTTCTATGTGCTCTTAGCTTTCTTTGTACTGATCTCTTCTCTGAACAGCACCAGATTTCTCATCCTCCCATACCTGGTGGGAAGTTCTGCCAAAGCTGCCTCAGACCACCTGAGCCCATTTCTAAACTTTTTTCTTTGGGACTTTGCATATACTTTTGGCATCCCCACATCTAGATTCTCTGGATTATTCTCCTTTCAGTGAAGTTTTGGAACCACCTCACTACTTTGACAAAGCATCTCAGACAGATGCCAATCCCAGAAGATTCAAATTTTTTCTCATTACATGATTTTTATAGAATTCTCCAGAAAGCCAGAATCAACAGATACTGACCTCACTAGTCATTGATACATGAATGAATATGTGTGTGCATATATCTATCTATTCATCCTATCTGTATCTGTCTATCATTTACATGTGTTGCACTATATGTGATTATGTGGAAAGACAAAGAGAGAGAGAGAGAGAGAGAGAGAGAGAGAGAGAGAGAGAGAGAGAGAGAGAAGAAAAAGAAAGGAAAAAGAAAGGAAGAAGAAAGAGGTGAAAAAGGAGGAGGTGATACTAGTTTTAAGTAAGTATTACCAAGGTGGGGGCTGGCAATACACAGAAGTGAGGGACAGGATGGATGTGAGTAAGAGCCATGCTGTAGTCTGGAGTCTAAAGTCTTCAGGGTGGGCCAGGAAGACTGGAAATACAGGCAGTGTTTCTAGATTAAAGTCTTGAGGAAAGTCCCTGGTGGCTGCTCCTTAGTGTAGGAGAAGGTATATAGGCTCCACCTCAAGGATGGGTGAACCTGTCTGTTCTCAGGCACTGACCACCATTAATGAGAAGTTTAAGGACCCCTTAAAACCTTTTTTTTTTTTTTTAACCAAAATCACAGTTCACTCAAATTTTGCCTCTCCTTATGCTCAGGAAAAACAGATGATTAACATTCAGGGCAGTCTTCTCAAACATCTGCCTTTCTATGGCTGTAAAATGAAATTTTATTTGTACTCTATGAGACCTGGTCATGTCACAAAACCTCTCTTGCATTGTATTTGTTGTGCTATAGGGAAAGTTAAGAAGCCATCTGGTACCTAGCTTTAAATTTTAATCCAACAAAGATGGAAACAAAGTACACCCTTCTTTGAAGAAGCAGCTTCTATTCTGTGTGAAACCCTGAGATCCAGAGGCTCTCACAAATTGTCCCTCTATGCATCTCCTTTTCTGCTGTAGTCCTTGCTTTGGGACCTTCTCTGCTATGTGTCCCTTTTCCCTGTTGGACAGTGACTTCCTTGACTGGCCTTATGCACCTCATAACTGCTATTTTCAGGTATTTGGCACATACTAAAAATACTGAAAGACTACAAGAAAGGAAAAGTAAGGACAAGACAGAGGGAGGATGGAAGAATGACACAGAGGGTAGAAGAGGAAAGTAAATCAATCCACTCACACAGCTCCTGAGCATTCATGCTAATTAAGTTTTATTGCATTTTTTCAACCCCACTTCACCCATCAAACAGTGACACTCAGTCAATACATCTTTTTTTTTTTTAAAGACCACTTCTTTCTAGGAAGATATGAGCATGGCATGTTAAGCAGAGAGAGCATTCCAACTTTGTTTTTAATTATAGCTGGTTTGTACCCAGTGAGCATGTGGAAGTGGAGCTTGACAGTTTGCCAGCAGACAACTTAGCTTTTTAAATAAAAGCTGAGGCTCGGAGAATACTGATACCCCAATCATTCCCAGCATGAGGGAGGGCTATGTGCTGCTTCCAGATGCACAACAGGAAAATGAGCTATGTGGCATAATCAGCTATCATGTAGTAATAAAAATTACTCTGTGTACTGTGATCCGTCTTCATGACTCTCCTTCAGAACCATCAGATGCCATGATAACTAATACCCTTCTAACATAGAGTTGTTTACTCCATGAAACAACTATACAGTAGAAGAATCATTATTGTTTCTATTTCAGTAGTGAGGAATTGGAGACCTGTAGCACCTTGGTAAGTTACTGAACTAGGATCTTTGTTGGTGAGGTGTGCCTGGGACTCAGATAGACAAGAAAATGAGTAGCAACAGGGAATGCAGCTCAAGGTAGTAGCTTGGACCTGGCACCATATTCTTGTTACTCCTTTGCATTGATCAAAGGAAGCCATGTGGATGAATTTAATGTAAGTGGAACAGGGGTCCTTATTTTTCTCAAACTGCACCATGGCAAGGGCAAAAGGGAAGGAAAAACTGTGGAGAAATAATACAGACCATCATAGATAGCTTTCCAGTATAAATGTGAACAGTTTGGCATTTGATTGACTTGCGGATGTCTTGAAGGAGACAATTACAAAGGTGATTCTGCCTTTCATGGGCATAAGATAGAGAAAGGTAATTTTTATATGATGATCTCTGACAAAATCCAGTCACACCTAATGTATTAGCCACCACAAAGTGCCTAACGGGTTTATAACAAAAATGTTATAAATGCAGAAAATGTGACAAAATGGCTAATGGGTTTATAACAAAAAGCCTCCTGGTCTATGCAGAGATGAGATAAAATGCCGAGTTCCTGATGCAAAGGTGGTGGTGAAGGAAACTGGTAGGAGAGCTGTAATTAGGTTAGAAATAAGGTTTCTATCTCTTGCCAGTTCGTACACTGGAAATAGACTATTGCCAAATATGGTGCTAAAAATTTATGGTGAATTGAGAGTTCATAAGTATCCTGTAATTTCTAAAGGCTAATCTGCTCTCTGTGGTCGACTTCATGATAAGGCATCTAAGAGAATTTATGGAATACCTAGTATTGTGGAAGATGGATGGATTACTCAGTTTCACATTAGTAGTACAAAATACCTGTGATAGTCTGGTGATTAAGAAAAGAAGTTTTATTTAGCTTACTGTTGGGCAGTTTCAAGTCTAAGATTGTGTGGCCCTACGGGTTTGGGCTTCGGGGAAGTTGGCAGATGGCAGCGGCAGGAGTCCACATCAGAGGGGTGGGTGGTTGCACAAGGGGGCAGAATCACACTGCTCCTTTTGAGGACGTGCAAGCCTCCAGAAAGCCACAGACTTCCAATAAGCCTCCCTTTCTTAAAGGTTTCTACAGCACCTCAAATGCTACATTTTGGAATCAAATCTTTATGTGTGGATCTTGGGAGGAGGAATGCTTGTATTCAAATTACAGCAATGGCTATTTTATTAAACTGTCCTTCTGCACTTAGATGAGAACATTCTCCCCATAACGTTAGCTCTGGTATAAAAGATGCTAAAAATTTAAATCTTCATTTTCTAAATTATAGATTGGTCATACATTTACTGGCAACAGGAAGTAGAAATGTGAGATCCAAACTTGAGCTACAGTTGGAGAATTGCCTCCTTCTCTTCATCTCAAATCAAGGAGAAGGGGCCTCCTTCAGGAGGTGAACTGAGGTTTAAATATAATATTAACTGATGTTTATTGTTCAGAAAACACCATCAGTGCCTCTAAATTTGTTGTACATACATATTATACCTATAAATGTCCTACAGGACATATATTACAGTCCTCATTAAGGGACTATTTAGAAAGACTATTGCCTGCAAAAGTTGAACTCCTGAGGCCACTTTTCATATCTATATTTTATTTATTTGGTTTTGATTTTGGAAAAATTCTGAATCTTTATGAGATTCTGACATGAGCTTTGATTTTTTTCTGCTGAATAATGGGCACACACAGACAGTTTACCAATTGTCATGAGATTCAAAGGTTTGGTTTAAAAAACTGATGAAAAATAGATGATCTATAATAAACAACACAGATTTTATTTAGATAGAGAAAACTGTGTTCTCATTAAGAGCTGAAGAGTAAAATTAACTTTAAAATATGTGGGATATTTTAGAAGAAAGGAGAAGGTTCTCTGAGAACCAAATCTGCTTGTTCTTTGAAACTAAATACATGACCAGCAACTCGTACCTTCCACACTCTCCCAATTATACACGTTCCCAAAATCTCATGTCATGAACTGGCTGAGTTTTAGAGTGGTTTCCATTCACCATCAGATAAAGCAATGCTCAACCCAGCATGATCTTTTTATTTTTTTGGAAGTGATGGACCACAAAGTTAGGGTGGTAGAAATAGCTATGACATTGTATTTGAGAGGATCCCAGTTCTTCCTCATGTAAACTGTTGGATGTATTAGGGAAAGATGCTCTCTATGCAATTTGTCCAAATTCAAATTGGTCAGGGATTTAGAGACATTAATTAACCACAGGAACTCTTTCTTGGCTGAGGGATGTGCATAACCTATTATTCCCTTAATAAGGCAGGTTCCTCAGTGACTCATGGGAGCCTGGATGGGCTGAGAACAGAAACAAAAGGCTATTTTCACTACACCATCATATGATGTTCTGTATTAATGTCTGTTAACCCCAGAAATTGTGTCATCATCTTGAAACAGACTAACTTATTTTAGATGCTCTTCACGCACAATGAGCACTGTTTGGTTCCAGTCTTGACAAACTAGGTGTGCAAAATATAGATTTAAATTCCTTTTACATCTCATGTAATTATTACCTATCACTACAATTTGCATGCCAATGAATGAGTTGTTCTGATAAAAACAACAAAACAAAGTTCAATCAAGACAAGTAAGGCAAACTAAACATCCGCAGAGAATCTCTCCTGTATTCTGGAAGGAAGAAGGACATTATGTCATTAGCCACTTGTTTCAAAGAAGGAAATGGAAACTAGGAAAGAAGAGCCCAAAGGGGATGTCAGCAATGCTGCATTGGGCATAGAAATAACATGGAGGAATCCAATCAGTGGATCAATCACTTAATCCAACAGTCTGCTTGTGCTTCTAGATTGCTTCATATCTACTCTTCACAGCACTGAGACCCAGGAAAGAGCACGCGACAGCATAGCCATAGAGCTTCTGTCCTTCACAGAATCATATTAAATACTGTGGCTTTTTAGCAAAATGGGCTTACATGATGTTATTGGGCATGAACCAAGTTTGAGTGAATAGACATTCCTTTTTTAGGAAATGGCTCTCTGAGGAAGTCATTTGTATTCCAGTATGGGAAAATAGAGTCAAAATTACTCAGGCACAGACAGAGAGAAGGATATGTGGGGGTACTTTTAGACAGAAGAAACAATGTCTACAAAGGTCTTGAGATTGGCAAGAAAATATCAAAGATGATAGAAAGTCCACTAGGGAGGATCACAGTGTCTGAAGAAGGGAAATTGGGTAGGAGTGGGGTTGGAGAGACACAGAAACTTGTGAACATATTGAAACTGGATCTGACAGAAGAGTTTTAACAGGAGAGCAGCATGATAAGGTGGATGTTTTGAAATGATCATGTAAGAGTTTATGTGGGTATGGGAGAGTTCATAAGAAGACAAATGGCAGCCCTATGGCCATATTTAGCAAGAGATGTAAGGGCCTTGGATAAAGATGGAGGCCATGGGCATGGGAGCAATGGAACCATGCAGAGAATACAGTTCTTATTTTCTATGACTTCAGTATTGTACTTAGTTGCTTATATGTAAAAAGTCCTTGCAACTCTTCTATATACTTCTTGAAAAACTCTCTCCTAAACTATGTACCCATAATTGTCTCTGTTCTGCCTCGGACACAAAGAAGCAATGAGGTGATTTTTTTCAAAACTGATTATTTTACTTGTTTATTTTTTGATTTCTGGATTTTTCATATTTTTGTTTTTACTGAAGATTCCTGTATATAATATATATCAAATTCTTTAAATTTTAGGATATATTAAAAATTTGCAGGGGGCAACAGTGGTGTTGGAAAATGGCAGACAAGTGCTCTATTGCTAACCTATTCTTCCAGTCCCATCAAGTTCCTTTTTTTTTCCATGATTTTTAAATTGGTTATGCAGACTAATGGGTTTCATTTTGCAGATTAGTACATGCACATAACATACTTAGAGCATTTTCACACAAAATCCCCTTGCCTTCCCCTTTCCCCAGTTCCACAGATACTGGTCTCAATGAATATTCAATATGTTGTTTATATCTATCCCCATTACTACAATTATACCCTCCCTTTGTCCATTTTATTCACTTTCTCTTATCTAATAGTGACCTGCCTTCTACTTTACCATCATCTTTTTCAGATTCCACATATTAGGGATAACATGATATTTGCCTTTCTAAGTCTGGTGCAACACAATGGTCTCCAGACTCTTTAGAAGGGACAGAGCTTTGCTCTTCCTTGTGGCTGAGTGATACTCCACTGTGTATATACCATGTTTTCTCTGCCCATGCATTTGGCACCTAGGCAGGTTCCATAGTGCAATTCAAAGCTGTTTGTGAAGTGCCTGCTGCACTAGAAGCCAAAGCTGCTGTCATGGAACAGACTCAGGAAAGAGAGAACAGCACTGTGGCTTTAAAAATTGTGTTTCAATGATGTAATTATTATGTGATGAAAACATTTAGTAATAAAAATAAATTTTATTTTAGAGAAGACAGGACTATGAAACTTGCAGACAGAGGACACTGACATGCAACACTGTAGCTGTGAACAGGCTTTGGGAATGAAGTGAGATGGTCAGGGTCGGTCTCTGGAGGACTGGAGTGTAAGTGACTTTCTGTCTTTTTTTCTAAGTAGATGTTAAAGTTTGGAATCATTTTAGATTATAGAAAAGTTCTAAGCACCATGCAGCACAAAATTCCATGATACTATGCAACTTCCTCAATCATAGCATCTTGCTTCCCTGGGGAGTATTTGTCACAATGAATGAACTAAGACTTTTGTTTTAACATATTTTAATGGATCTTAATTTTTTTTCCCTAATGTACCCTTTTCTGTTCCAGAGTCACATCCAGGACCACATTACATTGGACCCTCATGTTTCTTTAGGCTTCTCTGGACTCTGACAGTTCCTCCTACTTCACTTGCTTCTGATGACCTTGATGTTTTTGAAGAGTACATGTCAGGTATCTTTCAGTTTGAGTTGATGGATGTATTCTGGTGATGAGACTGGGTGGTGGGTTTTGGAGAAGCTCACAGAAATGAAATCTTATTGGATCAAAGATAGACACATTGTCATTGTGGATATTTACTTTGAACAGCTGGTTGGCTGAAGTAGTATTTGTCATGTTTCCCTACAAAGTTCACACTATTTCCTTTTTCCATACTGGCTTCTTTGGAAGGAAGCCAATCAGCATAACTCACACTTACGGGGTTGAGAATAAGGTTGTACCTCTTTAGGGAGATAATAGCTACATAAATTATTGGGAATTCTGCAGGGTAGATTTGTCTGGTTTCTCACTTACTTTTTATAAAACCATTGATTTATATCAGTAGGACTCATGAATATATATGTTATACTTTGGGTTTAGGGTAAGGCAATTGTAAACCATGTACTTAAGTATGTAACAATGTTTTTTCTAACCTCAGGTTTGAGGGCAGAGTATTTGCATGTTTATAAAACAAAGGGAGATGAATGGATAAAGACAATCAGGTATGTATTAACAGTGGACTACTATTCAGCCATATAAAAGAATGAAGTCCTGTCATTTGTGATAATGTGGATAATATGAAGAGCATTATATTAAGGGAAAAGGTACAGAAAGTCAAATACTGCTTGATTTTACTCATATGGAAACTAAAAATGGAGATTTAATAGAAATAAAGAATAAGATAATGGTCGTAAGTCTAGAGAAAGGAAGGAGGAGGGACAGGAGATATAGGAAAGTTGGATGATGGGTCTCTGCTGTGGTTTCTCAAGAGCCTCACGTACTCATAGGTTGGGCTTTTGGAAGGTGATAAAGTTTGGGAGCTGGCTTGCTGTTAGGAGGCGGGGTCTGGATGGAAGAGGCAACACTAAGAGCATATTGTGGGAGTGTTCTCTCTCCCCAGTTCCTCTTTTCATTCTGTCTCTCTGATTCCTGTGCCCTGTGATACAACAGCTCTCCTCTGTTATGACCTCTGCCATGCTGTCCTTCTTTGAAGCCAGCTGACTAAGGACTGAAATGTGAGCCAAATAAACCTTTCTTCTTTTAAGTTGCAGGCGTCAGGTATTTGGTCCCATCAACAAGGAAAGTGACTAAGACAGACTTTGATACCAGAGAAGTGGGGTCATTGCTATGCCACTACCTGGTCATGTGGTTCCAAGGGCTTTGTAACTGGTTTGAGGAAGAGTTTGGAAAGGTTTGGTAATGTCTTCTAGAAAAGCACTGGGATGCCTTAAGCCAAGGTTGGTGAGAGATTCTAATGGAAGCCCAGAAGACCAAAAGGCTGACAGCCGGGCCTGGTGACTCATGCAACTGTAAAGACTAAGCTCTCAAGAATTTAACTGGAGTAAATTCTGGTGTTCCACAGCACAGTCAAATGACTACAGTGTAAACACAATTTCTTATATAACACACAATATCAAGAAGGAGTTCCAAGGTTTCCAAAACAGAGAAATGGAAAATGATAAAGAGCTGGAAATGTTAATTATGCTCTTTGGATTATTACATGTTATATATAAGTATCAAATAATCATACTATTCCCTATGAATACACACAATTATTATTTTAAAATTTTTATTAGTACATGTTTGCAGTTTATAAGATTACACTCATGGTGGGGAGTTGGTACACACATATAATATATCTCAAATCTGTTTATGTCCCTTTCTTCTATCTCCTCTTCCCCTCCATCTCTTGGTACTTTTCCTATGTGCAAAGAATCAAAAATAATATTTTAAAAAGCCTCCCATAGTTCTGAAGATATCACGCATACACCTACTCATAACCACCTGCAAAGCCATGCCCGCCCCCATGCAGACCAGTTTATGAAGGGACTTAAAACTCACCTTGCTTTTTTCCTCTTCAAACCATCCTCTCCTGCCAGAAACACAGTGAGTAGCCCCACCACCCATGTGGGCCTGACCTGCCTAAAATACTCGTGAGTGTATATAGAGTAAGGTACAGAACTAATTTTTGGAGCATGTGTGGGGCTCCAGAGCATTTGACCATTTCCTCTTGTCCCTAAGGCTGTTAAACTAAATTATAGGTCTGGGAGAACCAGAGGCCAGCTGTGCTTCAGCTGCAGGCCCAGTTGTTGTGACAAAGTGAAAAGTGTGGGCACCAACAGGTCATTAACTGTGTAGCCAAAAATAGACTGATGACCGGATTTCACTCCGTGCTTGAGGAGCCGATGCTGGTTCCAGCTCAGGATGGTACCAGCCATTCACCAAGAGAGAGTTGGCAACTGTACCTATCACACCATCTCACATCCTTCATATTTTATTTCACTAGAACAGATGTTATTTTTTTCAAAAACTTTTTTTTTAACTGACAGGGTTTTTGTTTCTGTTTTGGTTTTGTTTTTAAAATTTCCCCACAATTTCCTGTTGCGCTGCCTCTTTGGCTGAGTTCAGCTTGACTGTTGACTATAATTATTGTGAGGCTCATGAAAAGAGATGAGAAATCTAAACTGACATTAAAGGTGCATAGCACTCGAATAAACCCAGAGACAGAATATCACAGGTTGGTTTGGAGTTCCCCTGTGCTTTGTCTAGAGTAATACATTTAGACGGCTTTTGGTTTGCATAGCATTAATCATCACCGAGGTGCTTTCTGGAACTTGTAAACACTGCTCATAAATAGTTGCTAAAGTGTGAAGCTGAATAAACATTACCTCAATGGGCTGGGGAGTATTGGCTAGAATGGAACCAAATTGTGCTTTGAAATAAGACCTTTCTCACTTGGAAGGAGTAGAGAGAGACTAAGATCAGTACACTAAAGAGCAATTACATCAATTCCTTGATTGCTTGGCAATCTACAATGACAATAAACAGCTGACATCATGCTTTGGTGCCTCCATTTCTCTCTTGTTATCTCTAGGAGTTTGATAGTCTGCACTGGGAACATCTCAGGCACTGGCTCATTCCGTGTTGAAAGAAGAGCTAAGAATTATTATCTTTTTTTCTATAACCAAGTCACATGAATGTGCATATTTTGACTTTGAGAGATCCACAGACAATTTCCAGTTCAGCATCATTTTATAAAGGGGGAACTCAAGCCCAGAATGCTATATGTACCTGGTTAGATCCTGCAGTAGATTAGGTGAGATCTGATTTTTTTTGAGACAGGCTCTCACTTTGTAGTTCAGGCTGGCCCTGAGCTCACTCTGTAGCCCAGTCAAGCCTCAAATTTAACAATCCTCCTGCCTCTGCCTCCTGAGTGCTGGGATTATAGGCGTGAGCCACCACGCCCAGCACTGTGATATGTGGTATTGATTGCTGGTGGGCATGAGTCACCACACCCAGCATTGTATGTGGTTATCAAGGATTGAACTCAGGACCTTTTCGCTTGTGAGGCAGGTGCTGGAACCACTGAGCTAAATCTCCAGCCCGAGATGTGATTTCTTAAAGCTTCTTGAAATCTGTGGCTTTAGCTTTGCTATCATGGCCCCACTGCACATGGAATCCATTCGAGGTGAACATGAACTTGTCTGGACAGAGTGAAGACTCTTTGAGCACATGTTTGCTAAGGAAGACATGTGGGTATGTTGTCTTACAGTCGAGTCCACATTTAAGCCTACATAGAAGCAAAGGTTTTAATCACACAACTAAGTTTTATCCCTTAGAATAGTATTTGCCCACAGGTTGTAAAGCATTGTCCAATAAAGGGAAGCTGACTTCTGGGAAGATTAGAGATGTGCTTCTGGCCAGGTGCTCATTTGTCTTATTGTGAGAAACTATAAGGGAGTTCTGTTTGCTGAATACAAACCACAAGCCAGGGTGCCAGCCATGTGCCATGGAGCATGAGTACCTTCTTTCATTTTCATAAGAAGTCTTTGAGGTAAGAATGAGACTTGCCACTATTTTACTTGTAGTGAAATTAAGTTTTGGGGAAGATAGCTTATTTGCCCAAGTGTACACTCTTGGTAATGTAACCAGAATTTCAACCAGTAAGTATGCTTACCCACCTTCTGCATTTATCATTGGGTCTGTCATTGAGATGTCAGAACTCATACGATGTCACTGAAAGTGCCCAGTACTAGCAGTTTTATTGTTAGACTTTAGAAACACTCAGAAGATGAGAACTTTTTTTTATTTCTTCTTATTTCTGTGAAGTAGCTGTTCATTAAAATCCAGTGCTCCAGGGCTAGGGCACTTATATATTGTATTGCTCTTCTTTTCAAAGTTGGTGAGGTGGGGGAGGGGTGTGTTTAATGAAACACCTTGGCTAGAAATTACCTGGTTCACTACATTTGGGGCACACTGGGGTAAAGCAAATGTTTGATGAAATGTTTCACTGATTATGTGATCATTTAACTTAGGACCAACCTCCAAGCCCTTTGCTCACAACATCCTAACTTTTAGCTCTGTAACAACGGGAAGATTGCCAGGGACTGGACTGGAGTATAGCCCCAGTGTCACATTCCCAAGGGAGCTGCTGTTGGTAGAAAAACATGGCCCCTGGAGTACCATGACTTTGTTTGGAACATCTTCACAGTTCTCCTGTGTCATTGTGTTAGTTGTCTGCCAGGCAGGGCAAAAGGAGCTTGAGTGTTGCAGTTAGCCCAGGTTGGGCAGTGTCCGGTTGTGGCAGCTGGGGTGGCTGTGGTTGTCACATCGTCTGTTTAATTAATTTTCATTTTCTTCCTTTTACTTCATAGATAATAGAAGTGAAGTTATCCTTGTAGTACTGGAACGAAGAGCAGATATAAAGTACATTAGGCAGTAGCATAAGGTTTGATTCTGAGGAGGATCCCACCAGTGGTGGCTATTATAATTACAGTTATTAATGGATATACTTAAACCTTTTACATAAACACATTTGACAGGTCACAAGTTTCTTAAGAATAGAGGCCATCTGTCTAACATTGTGTTAGCTTTTTCATCTCATAAACATTTTTTGACTCTGCTAAATGTCCTTAAAATTTAAACACATATATGTGAATGTGTATGTAGATAATGTGTGCACATATATTATATACAAGCAGCACATCAAATACATTTATATGTGACATATTGTTTTACAGAAGTCAAATCTCATCTGCCATTTTTAACATTCCCTAATTAGCCAACCCATTAGTGTTTTGAGGATTAATATCATTACAGTCATGTGGTCTTGCCATGTAGGATGGCATGAGATCTTTATATAAAGAAAAAGTTGGGGCTCTGTACTCCCCTTTCCATGGGCCCCTGGCATTGTAGGTAAGAGCATACCTTGAATCACATTGTGGTACTTGACAGAGGTTATTTATTACTGACTTCCCAGCTGCTTATTTGTTGCTATATCACAAAATCTGCTTGTGACAGAAGACTTCTGTGGACCATGAGCAGAGGGAACAATCCTCATTTGTTCTCTGGGAAATAAGGCAGGTGATGTCTCCCTTGGGGAATGAGTGGTGTGAGCTGCGGTGGGTGTTGGGGGGCTGAGGGCCCAGACCAGGAAATGTCTCACACCTTCCCACTTCAGGATACTTCTGGCACACACCTAATTTTTTTGTCATGCCTTTTGTTCTGGTGAAGCTTTTGCTGAAGGGGAGATTATATAGACAGCCCTTGCACCAAACATTTATTTAAAGTGAAGTAGCACCAGCTGCCATCTTTATGTCAGGGAAATAGATTCTTCAGGGGCCTTTCCCCTCCAGAGTCTGTCAAGGCAGACAAAGATAACAGCCTGCCAGGGCTCTCTCCACTGCGAGAGGCGTCACTATTAAATCCCAGGAATGCGCTGTCAGCTCCTCCTCTCTCTGCTGCTTGCCTTTGTTTTTTCAAATGAGTAGGATCCTGGGTGGGCAAAAGATCTTGCTGGGAGATCTTAACTTAGCATTCCCTCCCTCAAAGTGCTAGGATGTTTTAATTCTTATCCTTGGTGCCCAGTACTTAAAGCACATGAAAAGGAAAGCTTTAGATTGAAGTTGAAAGAAAATACCAGAAATGGCATTTGGAAGTAATGAAACATGGCACTCGACAGATGAGACGGGCAATATCGCAGTATTAGCCACAGATTTCATGAGCAAATTTCAGGGTTCCACGGGCCATTAAAAGCAAAACAGAAACCATAATTGCCCTTAATCTCTATTCATTCTGCATGTGCCAATCCTGTTCAAAGGGAGATTTTGAGGGAGAAGATCAAGAGAAAAATAAGCATGCATCTTTGGACAGTGCCAGACTTGATCCTTTTTCTTTGAAGACTCGTTAAGAGTAGGGCTGGATCCCGAGGTCGGAGCCCTTCTGAGCACTGATGCTAGGTGACATGTTATAAAAGACTTGACTTCCCTGCATTGTCTCTGCCATTCCCTTCTGCATGTACGGCCACCTTTTGTGTCAGTTAAATACATTGGCTGGAGTTTTGGCTCAGAGGCAGGACAAGGCGATCAGCTCTACATATGTACTTTCCCTTCAGTATCCTTTCAGAAAAGAATCTACACTCCTCTTCAATTGTGGCAAAATTAGATTTGTGTTGAAGGGGTTGCAGATTAGGATTAGAAACCAGAGAGAAAAGAATAGGTCATGTAATGTAATTGTAAATGCAGGAAAAATATTGCCCTAGTAATTTATGATTCTTTTCTTCAGGTTGCCCCAAAGAATATGAGGGCCTTACCAATTTATCATAAAATGGAAGAAAATTTAATGCAATGATCTTGATTTCTTATCAGAAAAATGTTTTATTTCTTAGATAATAAAAAATAATAGTTAACACTATTTTGCCTAGGCCAGAATGTGAAATACACATACTTTGAGATGCTTAGATGCCATGATCTACTGAAGACTTTTTAAGATAGTGTAAGACAATGGAAAGTTAGTATTAAATACACTTGACATACAGTCTGATGTTACAGTGTGCACTTCCATTATCTCAGACAAACCCTATGTAACAGAGTACCTGAAATCCAGCAATCTTATTTATTTCCACATTTATAGAAAATTAGATTGAGCTGTTACTCAGTAACAGTAATGGGTAAGTCTTGAGAAATTCGCTCCCGTATTCATCTCTCTCTTTTTGCCTCTCCATATAGCTGGTATTTTTTTCAAAAACAAAACTTATTTTCATACAGATATTTCTTTTAACACAACTCTACTTTCATATTTTAAACTCTCTTGAGTGCCTCTAATTATTGTAGTGAGATTCCTCCCAGTAGAGATAAATCAATTGGTTTATCTTCTTTTCTCCTATTGTCAATTTTTAAACTTAATTTAATTTTAGTTCAGTTTAGTTTTAGCAAATCAGACTGGTAAATGGAAGGATTGCATGAATAATATTTTCACATGGCTTTCTTTCCTTGGAACCAGAGGTCGTGAACAAAGTGGAAGTACCATTGTGGTCAGACTGGTATCGGGAAGATAGTTTTATTATTATTTGATTTAGGATTAGGTACTCCTGGACCTGTTTGTCTTATTTCTAGTTTAAAGCTTTAGTTAGCATCTTTCTTTTCTTGATGGATGAGTGGTAGGCAGAATGCTTTCCTTTTGGATACTACACTGACCTCCAGCTCACAACTTTTGAATCTTGCCCCTCTGTAATGGATAGGCCAGAGAGGGATTCAAGCCTCTGTAAATTATCCCACTTTGATCAGTTAAACTTTAAAGAGTGGTTTCTTCAAAAGATGTTGAAAGCTGCATTAAGATCACTGACCTCATAACAAATACTAAGCTGCTACTTCTCATCATATTTCCTTGTCAGGTAGCATATGTAACTCTTCAAAACTTTCCTTTTATTCCCCTTGTGTCCTTGAACCAGAAGATCACTACATTGGAAAAACAGGACACATCACAATTACCATCTCCTTTGGAAAATGAAAAATTGAACTTATTGTTCCATGAGAGATTATAATTGCTGGTATCATAGATTGAGACTTAAGCAGTTACAGTGGTTCTTTGTGAACGCAGGGCAGAAAGGAATTGAAAACAACAAGTCTATAAATGATAGCTAAATTTATGCTTCCATGTAATTACTTATTCTGGAATAACTTGAATTGTTAGAAAAATAATGGGAATATTAGCAAAATATGTTGTGATAACAAAATAAGCTTTGCTATAAATAATTCCTTAGTTTACATAAATATTTGTTTTAGTAGATCCTATGTAAGGCGTGAAACATAAGAAAACAGACAAATATTTATTTAATGTATGGGAAAAAACTTTCTAAAATACTAAACAAGAGAATTACAAAGTAAATGACTGTGTCTAAGACTAAAAATTGTTATGAATCTTTATGTATTAAATGTTATCATTGATAACATTTTAAAAAGAAAAATATTTGCATTGGCCTTAATGGTGGAGTTACTTTGCTTCGATATGTTTTTTAAACTTATACAAGTCAATAATTTGAGTATAGTCAATCACACTATATAAATATTAAAACAGGGAATTGAAATGTCTCATAAAGTATTCAACTCTGTTGGTAATGGAAAGTGTACAAATATTTCAAGAACTCAACTAATAGTACTTAATAAAGAATTAAAAGAAATGTTAATTATTGGCAACACAGGCCAGAGATTTAGGTCAGTGGCTCCAGCACCTGCCTAGCAAGCACAAGGTCCCTGGTAACCCCATACAGCAATACTGGACATGGTGACTCAAACTCACCAGGCATCAGTACCATATACCACAATCCTGCGTGTGGTAGCTCACACCTGTAATCCCAGCACTCCTGGAGGCAGGGGCAGGAGGATTGCTGAGTTTGAGGCTTGTCTGGGTTACATAGTGAGCTCAGGGACAGCCTGAACTGAAAAGCCAGACCCTGTCTCAAAAAAAAAAATATTGGCAAGAATGTAGTAATTGGCATGTTTTATATACCACTGGTAGAGTTGTACAATGATATGACCTATTCACTGTGCATTAGGAACTTTCCAAATAGTTTGTGCATAAATCATTCATTGAATATTTTATTCTTAGTAAAATATTGGAAATAATAAAGAATTAAGAAAATTATTACAGTTCGTAGGGTATATAATTATACAGTCATTAAGCTGTACACATTAATAGTTTTAATAATAAAGGCAAATGTTCAGGTTAATTGTAAAGTGAATACAAATTAGTGTGGCTTAATGCATAGAGTTCTGTTTACATTAAAAAATTACATGGAGGCAGAGACAAGAGGATTGCTGAGTTCGAGGCGGCTTGCCTGGGCACCATAGTGAGCTCAGGGCCAGCCTGAACTACAAAGCGAGACCCTGTCTCAAAAAAAAAAAAATTACATGGAGCTACATCAAAATAGAGGAAATTATTTCTAGATTTTATTCTTTATACTTTGTTTTTACTATTGTGAGGTATTTAAGGTGCTACTTCTAGTATTTCTAGAGATTCCAAATTATTTTTACATGTCAGTGCAAATCTACGTGACTCATTATCAATTATTTCAACTTCTTCATGGGAATTATTAATATATGTGTATGCATATAAAATCAGTCTACATTGTTAGTATATACAGGTTATATATTATACAGTAATATGTACATGTTATGTAATAAACAAGTCATATATTACTAGAATATATTAATATGTATTAACTTTCATTATAGCAATAATTAATATATTCCATAGTACAATATGTGAACTATATATCATAACGTGTATAACATTTATGTATTTTAGTTTATGTAAAATCATAGATTTCTCTTACAAATAGGACTAATTTCATTTGAACTGAAGTTGGAATTAGCTCAGTAGATTCTGCTTCCCTTTATATAACATCCACAAGTATGACTCCATGAACTGATGTCAAACCCAGGGATTTCCAAAATCACCTGAGGACTTTCATACTTCAGCAGCATATGCCACAGCAGATCTCCTGTCCAGTAGGTGCTTTTGGATGGTGCCTTGGCATTCTCTGTAATAGCATATGAGTTTATAAAGTGCTAACAGTTGCCATAATGGACATTGTCACCCGTAACTTCAGTTCTCAGATTAACTAAACACATTGCCTTTGAAAAAAAGAATTAAGTTGAGCTCCAAGAAAGGACAGACACATGGGAGAAAAAAGGCTCTTTCAGATTTGTAAAGCTAATATCAAAGAATTTAAAAGTCTAACCCAGCCTTACAGGTGTCCTTTGCTTTGATCATTAATTAAAATGTGACTTCTATCCACAGTGTCACTGTTGGAGGACTTGACAAAACAAAGTATGTGAGATACCTGACAATTTCTTATAATGCCCTGAAAGACAGGTGTTCATTCCTGTAAAAGCTTTGAAGCTAAAAATAAAATAAAACAAAATTTAAATTAAAGGATATTCCTAAGCACATAGTAATCATCTTAATACATACATTTCAGGGTCTTTTCTCCTCCCTGATGATGGTGGTGATGAGTGGTTGGGTAGGTGGGGGAAGGGTGGTTGGTGTTAAAGACCTGCAAAACTCCCAGCTGGAAAGGAATGCAGAAAATGGGGCAAAGTAAAGCCTTGTAAGTCATTTGAGATCAATCGTCAGAGAATGTGTCTCAATGGTGTCATTATCAGATTAATATTTGAGTTCCAATTTAAGCTGGAATTATTTGGATAACAAAAATCAAAAGAAAAGTTTTTAAAACAGTTTTGCCTCGAAGCTAAAGAAACATATTGGAGATGGGATTTTTGTGATTTTCCACCACACTTCTGAAATTCCTGTAAGCTTGTTTGTTGTTCTGTGAAAGAATCATGGACATCCTTACCTACACAGCTCTGTTTTTTAAAAAAATTTTGAATAAAAACTGGAGGGAAACAAAATCTCTTGTCATATGAGTTTCAGTGTTACAGTAGACATCAGAACAAAGTAATCAGAGTAAATCTAGTTACTGTAAAAATATGACTTATTAGATAAGCCACTATATGTTGGAAATAAGAAGGGATCCCTCTTGGAGGATAAAAGCAAACTTTTGGTTCACTATCCTTTTTAATTTCTTCATCAACATTTATTGAAGCCAAGATCTCTATTGTGAGTTTAAAAATAAGATTTCTTTGAACAATGAAGCCACTTTCAGAATAGGATAGATGGCAATGCTATAAACTAAGAGCACTCAGCAAATGAAAATGTTCAGTGTAGTACTAGACTAGGAAACTGTGTATAGAGAGTTGAAAGGAAAGTTGAGACACATTCATGATGCATAATGCTGAATAAGTGAAACTGATCTTCATGAAGCTGTTGGGAGGAGAGTGAGGGCAGAGGCAATGTGCAACAGCGAGGAGGGAATTGCTAAGAAGGTGGGTACGCAGAGGGCCACAGACACAGGAGGTTAAGACAGCAGAACAGTGGAAAGATAAGGCACAGAGGAAACTCTCTGGTGAGGTGCAGTTACCAACTGAAGAAGCCATGAATGGGCGCTAGGCATAATTGGAAAGATTTAAGCAGGGAATAAAGATTTAAGCAGAGAATACCAATTGTTCTGGTAATAATACTTATTGATCCTGATGTAGGACACTGTAAGAGAACTTAAAACAGGCAGAGAAAATTGCAGTAGGGATTTTGTTCAGACTTCCCCAAGGGCATTAAGGCTGAGTTTTGGATGAAGATTGGTAAGAAAAGTTCAATAGGCTTATACAATATTCCCATTAAAAACACACACACACACACACACACACACATTTGGAAAGAAAAGAAGGTTGTGAAAAATGATAGGGTAGTGATGCTATAACCTTCATTTCATGGAGCTGGATGTCTATACTTTGGTTTCATGACTTGTAGAAGTTGACTCTATAGAGTAAGTTAGTTTAGCATTTAAATTACATTTCTCATTTATGTGGAGGAAACTCTCAGATTTGTTCTCTCCATTCCACAGTTATCACAGTTTCCTAAAGCTTTTAGCCAACATTTTCATTTTAATATATGCACGATTGTGTATATCCAAGAGGAGGAGTGGGATAATTCAATATATACACACAATGTGTATTGCTCAGTCAGGGTAACTAGCATTCCCATCTCCTCAAACACTCATCATTTCTTTGTGTCTGGAACCTGTGGAAGTTACTGCTAGGGAGCCATTGATCTCATCTACATTCTTCCATCAAACATCTAAATTGGTGCTGTGATCATTCTCAGAGACATAGTTAAGCAGCAGAGTTATATGTTTGTCTCACTCTCAGAATGAAGGGTTCAGTGAGTTTTCTCAAATGTCATTTCCCTTGGAAGGTGTTGAGTTCAGTTGATCAAGCAGCCAGCAACTGACTTCTTCGGAGAAACACAGGACACCTCAGACAGTTTGTGCTGTGAGACGATGGTTTGACTTCATGCAAAGTTGCCACTTAGCTCTTTGTCAGAGCTGAAAACCAACTATATGTTCTCCTGCTGACTTCCCATTATGAGCACAGTACTTCTCAATACTCTTATTGAATGTTCTGTGTTCCAGCACTACACTGCATTTTGTGCGTTATGCACCTAACTTCCATTTCCCAGCAACATTATGAAATAGATATTTCATGACCATTTGATCAATAAGAAAATAAAGATTCATCATTTGAGTAGGTTCACACACAAAGTGGAAGATACTATATCACTTTTCTTGTATTCAATCAGGCTTATAGGGAAGACCATGTCTGTGGAATGTAACTTCTTTAGCTTTTCAGTATTTGCAAGAGGTATAAGCTACTTGAAAAATAGTAAACCTTCAGTAATATTTACTAAGTGAATGAATAAAGCTTTAAAAATTTCCTCCTTAATTTTACAGCAAAATTCCAATGCTTTTCCTGCCCACCCTATGGTGGGCTGGTTTGTCCTCCAAAATTGAATGTGAAAACCTCTTATTCTTCAGAGATGGAGATATGTGGAGATGAGATAGCACATTGCTTTAAAGATCAGATTTGACTCACAGAATGCCACCAAGTCCTCCACACACTGGTTCAACTGTAAAAAAGGAGTCAACTATGAACAAGGGTGTACATTTGTCCTTCCAATGTGATTTTTAAAATTCTTTTTAAAATTCCTAGCAGGGGGATAGCAGGGTCAAATGGGACCCCTAGTCCTAGTTTTCTGAGAAATCTCCTCACAGAACTCCACAATGGTTGCACAAGTCTGCAATTCCACCAACAGTGGAGAAGGGTTCCTTTCTCCCCACAGCCTCGCCAACATTTATTGTTGGAATATCACATTGGAAAGACAGATGTACACCCTTGTTCATAGCCGCTCAGTTTGTGATAGCTCAATCTTGGAAACAACCCAGATGCCCATGAACTGGAGAGTGGATAAAGAAGATGTGTTTTTTTTTTTTTATTAAAATGGAGCATTACTCTGCTATAAAGAATGACAAGATTGATTCATTTATGTGTAAATGGGGACACCTGGAAGACATGCTAATGAGTGAAATCAATAGATCACAGATAGGCAAATGCCAGATCTTCTCATTGATATGAGTACCTGTAGATGTAAATAAGCTCTAGAGAGTATGACAGTCTTTGTAGAATGGGGAATTTTCAAAGGAAATTTGGTGTGGGGATGTAATGAGGGGAAGAAATAAATATGATTCTGAAAGAAAAAAAAGAGCATGTATATAGGTGGTGGGGAGGTGTGGGTGGGTGGGGATATGGGTAAAAATGAGAATTGACTGTGTCATATATTGGTACAAATTCCCCAATGTTATGTGTGATTGTGAGATGTATATAAATTGTACCAATAAAGAATTCAATTTAAAAAAAAAACTAAAAAAAAAGGAGTCAACTCAAGCGATGATTTTATAGTTCAAGGCAGCTGCATCTTAGAAGATTAGAATTATGAAATCCTGGTGCCTAAGATGAACTGTGAAGAGTTGATCTATAAGTGGAGAAACTGAGCCCCACAGAAATGGGGAGATGTGGGCAGAGGTACAAGACCACATTAGATTCTTACTCTGTATGTATGTTGTTTACACTAGTATTCTGTCTTTTTTCTCCCCCACCCTCCTCCTTCTTCCTCATTCCCTTTCTTCTCTCTTGTTATTCCCTCTTCCCTGTCTCCCCCTTGCTTGCCTCTCTCTCTTTCAAAGCCAATACACTCAGTGGGAAACTTTCACTTGGGGGCTTCTGTCTCTCCGTCAACAGTCTCCTCCTGGCCAGCCTGATCCCCTGGGTCGCTGCCACTTGATCATTCTCATAGTCTTGAGTTCCATGTTTTTATTGCTGGTGAGGTGGCAGTGATGGCCCTTAATGAATATCTAAAATGTTGGAGTAACACTTTTTCCCCTTACGGTGGATGAACTCTGGGCAGTAGGTGTAATTTAGGTACACAGAAGAATTTTATATCACAGTTGCCAGAGACTTTACTGAACACAGGAAACCTTGGACTACTTAGCTGTGTCACTGTTTTCTCCAGGTATTATGTAAATTCTACACCTAGGGAGAAATTGCTGGCTTGTTTGCCTTCCTTATGATGAGGGCACAGTGTGTATTTAACAAAACAAATCCTGGTGGAGTTTCTAACTAGGGAAACTATGTACACTTGTCTAAAGAGAACTAAGGTTGCTATTAATTGGCTGATTTACAGGGTGATTGAATGAAAAAAAAATGGAAAAAAGCAATTGCAAACAGCTTGAGAAAATGTGCTTTATCCTTTCTAGAATATTGCTGATTTTTATTATCATTAACATCTGAATATTTCAATATAATCATGTGTTTTAACAAACAGCTTAAATTAAATAAATTTTAGAAACTTTTACTTGTAAGTATTGACTAAGTATATCTTATTCATTGTGGTAATGATCAGAAAGCAACCTGGTTATGATCAAGTTGTCAGAATTTCATTTATTTAAAAACATATATAGAGCCAGAGAAATGCTCTTTCCTGGTTCACACACCTCCGTCCATCACTGGGTCCGAATGACTAATTCTCCCTCTGGATACAAAACCTAAGGCAAAATTCCTGCTGACAGTTTAAAATACAATCTTCTATATAGAGTATTTTTCATCTTTATGTCCAGATTTGTTATCTTTGGTGTTTTTTATTAATTAAAATGATTCTCAATCATCAGAGCAGAATCCTAAACTTGATTATATTTCATAATTAAAAATATTCATAATATCTTTACCTTTTTAAATTGTATTCTATTTGAGGTTTAGATTTAGGGGTTTTTTTTGTTTTTGTTTTTGTTTTTTACACAGCCTTAAGAAGGTATTTAATTAAAAATAACTGGTTAAGCTAACCTTTTCTTAAGTGATTATTTTATTTTTGATGGATGGCTTTAAAAAAAAAGAAGAGTTTTTATGGTGAGTTTGTTCTTGTGGACATCTTGTTTTAAAAATATATCCCTTTTTTTTAGTTCTGCAGATCAAACACATGATCTTGTACTTGCAAGGAAGGCAGCAGTACCACTGAGCTAAATCCCCAGCCTCAAAATACATCTTTTTTTTTTTTTTTTTTTTAATTTTTGGGACAGGTTCTCACTTTGTAGTTCAGGCTGGCCCTGAGCTCACTATGTAGTCCAGGCAAACTTCGAGCTTACAGCAAGCCTCCTGCCTCTGCCTCCTGAGCACTGGGATTATAGACCTGAGCCACAACACCTGGCAAAATACAACTATGTTTTAAAAATTATTTAATTAAATTTTTTTATTGGTTCATTTTATATACAGCTCACAATCACACTCAACATTGGGGAAAAATGCAACTTTTTTTTTTAAAAGCATAAAAACATATCTTTTTACCATTGCCTGCCTTTATAGTGTTACGAACTGGAAGTGTATGCCACTCTTATTCATTTATGTTGTCATCGCGGAGTTGCACACAGGAGGGTGAGGTGCAGAGTCACACATGCACATAGACTCTGGGGAGGTTTCTGGAAGGCTTCTGTTTAATAAATGCAGTGTGGGCTGTTATATATCACAAGCGGTGGGAGGGGTTTGTGGTGGCTATTGGGGATTGGTCTATGGTTGTCAGAGGAGGGGTCAACATTGGGGAGGACTGGGAAATCTCTGGCTGTGGTGTGCCCTTTAGCTCAATGCTTGTTCAGTCTCAACTTGGTCTACTGAGGGCCAGGGGCTCTCGCAGGACCTAGGAGACTAGCATGCCGTGCAGTTGGCTCAGCCAGACCTGGATTTCACCATCACATTTATTCCAACTAACATTTATTTTGTATTGGTGGTGGTGCTATTTTGGGGAAAAGCACCCATGATTAGGACCGAGTCCCACTGCAGAGTGAGATACTGGAGGATAAAGCAAACTCTGGCTCTCAGTTGACCAGGATATCCTGAGCATGGTCTTGGTTGTCTACTTTGCTGAGCTCTGGGATCACAGCAGGGGACAAGCCAGGGCTGGCTCTGCTCCATGAAGTTCAGAAGAGAGAAACTCTTTTCACATGCAGGTACAGGTGTGCTGAGTCTCAGATCCTAGAAGTGGGATATAGTCAACCTCACCTAGGGAAAGAAGGGCATCAGAAGAGGGCTTACATAAGAAGAATTGTTTCAGCTAATTTCTGAAGAGTATTGTCGAGCTAGAGAGCTCCAGGGTAGGAAGTAGGATTTCTCAGAGTGAGGATTGCTGGCAGCAGGAACAGCTTGCACCAGGGAAGCAAAGTGAGACACAGTAGGTCCATCCTGGAAACATGAGAAGCCTGGTATGCCCAATGAGAGAGGTGAAGAGTGAGAAAAGCCAGATGACACCAGCCAGGCACCAATTCAAGTCCCCAAGGAGCACCTTTTAACTCAGTCCCCAAGAGCATCCCCCTCAGTTACTTATAGCATAGCTACCTGGGCAGACCAGCTGATAAACCCAAAGTGGAAACGTTTAGTGTAGCCCAGGGTGCACTCAATTCCCACAGTGTTTGCTGTTAGACCCCAAAGCTAGTTAGTTAGTTTTGTAATCATGTACGAAAATAAAGCCAGTGCTAATGAAATACCAGCCTCTGATTTCTGGCCAGAATTCCACTGTCTTTAGACATTTTAAGGGGCCCCGAATCTCAGTTGTAGGTTGGTCTCTCTCTCCAAGTCTTTTTAGCAAACCAGGTGTCTGAGATTGCTCAAGCTGTTATAAGCAGGAGATTGGAAAGACTCCAGAAATGGCATATCTCCTTTCAGGAGGTAGAAAATTCAGTAAACAAAATTGGTTATCAGTATGTAAAAGTGAGTTTGTGGGAAAATACACACACACACACAAACACAAACACACGCACACACAATCCCAAACCTCAGAGCAATACAGTCATTTTTGAAGTCTTTCCTGGGTTGAACAATAGGATCTGCATCAGAGCAGAGTTTAGCAATTATTTGCCTTGGACTAGTTATTTGAAATGAAAGTTTGGGTTTATTTATAGAGGAATATGATGATTTTGGGAAAAATCGGTGTGACTTAAGACTTCTCAGATAAAAACAGCACACCCAGAGAACTCAACATTATCTATAGACATCATCTTATTTTATTCTCCTCTCATCCCCAGAGAAAAAATAAATAAAGCTCATTCCCTGGATCTTTTGGATTACATGCCAGGTATAATTAATATGTCTGTCGAATTTCCTGTGTGGGTGGCACGTATAACAGTTCAGAAAAATGTTTCTTTCAGCACTTTGAATATCATCAGTCATGTGATTCAATTCTTGCACATCAACAGCCTTTGCTCCATTGATGTGACTATGGTTTAAGTGCAACTGTTTTCCTACTACTGGATGTACCGGGAGGTGACAGTGTTCACAGGTGTCTCTCTTAATTTCTCCAAACCACACAGACTGGTGAGTTCTGTGGTGTGTAAATGTCTATTATATCATGCTCTGGGTCATAAATGAGAACTCCCCAAAGTAGATAGATGCACATTCTCTTGTAAGGTTTGTGCTTTCATTTTTTTTTCTATTCAAACCAGAACCCCTTCACATGGCAAGTTGGGATTTGATAGCCCATTCATTATATTTACCTTTTCTTAATATTTAGCTGGACAGAAGCCATTGATTTTTTGGAAGCCTGAGCTACAAGATAATATAGTTGTCAGAAACTGGAAGAAAAGTGATTATAAACCATGAAATGAAATAAAACTCCATTCACCTGGACAGGTTAAGCAAAAACCTGAATAAGTGGGAACTACACATAGTGGAGTCAGAGCCACTTCTAACAAAACCTGGTTTCTCATTTATTATTTGTTTGCTCTTACATGAGTCATTAAATTGTGCTCACTCTTGGTTTATTTAACTATAAATACATAATGCATGTTATAAAGGTGATGAGGTCTGGAGATAATATGAATAAATCATTTATCCTGTGTCTGTGGATTTAGCAACCAGGCACTTAAAATATGACAGTTATTGTTATACAGTTAACTTCATATATCCATTGAACCTGCAGATTCAGTCAATGATGGGAGGATGATATTTGGGGCAAAAGTTTTGCCTGCAATGAACATGTACAGACATTTTTTTTCCAGCACTGAGTATTGAATCCAGGATCTTTGCACTGAGCTATACTTCCCACCCTTTCTTAATTTTTATTTTTGAGACAACTTGCTAAGTCATGAAGTTGTCCTAACTTCCTGGAGTGCTGTAATTACAATTATGAGCCTTTGGGCTCAGTTTACAGACTATTTTCTTATCATTATTCCCTAGACAATACAGCATGATAGCTATTTACATAGCATGTATGTTGTTGTGAGCACTGTTAGTCATTTAGGGATGATTTATTCAGGAGGATATGTGTAGGTTCTAAGAAAATATTACATATTAAATATTTTACATAAGTAAATTGAGTGTCTGTGGGTTGGGTGATCTAAGGGAGTCCTGGAACAAATCCTCTGCCAATGCTAAAGGATGACTGCACTTACTACTAATGATAGTGTGTGTGATACACACCCCCAAAATTTTCATCATCAGAACTATCACCTTCAGAGAGTGGATTAATATAAGCATGGTAGCAAAGTATTTCCTCATTCTCAGGCTGGACTTCAAATTAAACAGGAGCTGGAGTTGGTGAAGTGCTGAAATAAAAGGAAGCAAAATATTAGAGTAATAAATGAAAGTTAGAGGAAGACATACTTCAGGTGCATTAGTGGCTGGTAGTTCTGATGAAGAGAAACACTATTGGATGACTAGAGAAGCCTCACCAGACCTATGATCTCCTCTGCATGTATCTAAGCAGATCATAGCTGGTCAGCACTGAGGCCCCAGAGATTTTCTCTTTGGGTGGGAATATGGATAGATTGTCTTGAATTATTTTTCTCTAAGATTCTATGATTCTCCAGCAAGGATGATTGTATGGGAATGTGGTAGCTGAGGTTCAATGATTGTGTAATGTAGAGTCATACACTGTGCAGAATTGACCAGGCCCACAAAACTCGTCAATTACAACCTGTTATTCACTACTCTACTAAACTCATTTGATCACTTTGAGGGTTGGGAAGCATGGCAATGATGTTCACAATGCTGTTATAAAGCTCTAATTTTATGTAAATTTCTCAGTACAGCTGTCCCTTAATATCCACTGGGGATTACACCCAAATTGTCCATGGTCTGCTGCTTATATAATAAAACAGTGTTGTACTTGCAAAGAAAATATATAATCTTCCCATACAATTCAAATAATCTCTAGAAGACATAATATCCAGTGCCATGGAAATACGGAAATTGTTGCATTAGTTTGGAGAGTAATAACAAGAAATATCCATGTTATGTTCTTACAGATATTCAGTGGTGCTTTGATTCACGTACTTAATTTGTTCTATGATTTTCTAAAAGATGGTCATGGCTGTGTTTGTTACCAGAAGCAGAGTTCACAAACAGAAACAAAATTTTGCCAAATACTTGTTTGTGATCCAAATTATTTGCAAACAAAACTGTTCTTGAGCACTGTTTTTAAAGAGATATTTTAAAAAAAGTTTTTATAGAAGATATTTCAGCATGCAGTTGGTTGGATGGATATGGGAATCACTGATGTAGAGGGTTGACTGTATGTTACATGAAAATACATAAACTTTCCTGCCCTTTGAGGCATAAATCAGATTCTGGGGCCCAGGGTCCAAGTTGTGGTCGTGGCAGGTTCACCATGTTAATGGTCTCTCTGGAGTCAGTCAGCTGCATTCCCCACGGACACACGCCCACAGGCTACGTTACTGTGGGTGATGAATGACTCTTTATTGAGCTTTCCAATTATGGCACCCCTGTTCATGACCTCTTAGGTATCCAGGCCACACTATTTGTAATATAGCACATTTTGTGTGAAAGTATTTTACAGGAAATTCATCACATCAAGAATTTACATGTTACTAAATTAAATGTAATCTTGCTTATTTTGACTTCATCATAATATTTATTATGAATTCTGTTGCCTAGCCTAAGGGTTGGCTAACAAAATCTGAGTAGCTACTTCTTTTCACAAATAAAATTATTAGTTCTTTCTCCTACTTTTGTGTCATTTGCAGATTAGGAGAATGTTTATGAACAATTATGCTGCTTACAAAATTACTGAGCATAATGGGGCTAAGAAAAATATTAAACAATTTAGTAATGAAACATTTTAGACACAGCTATCACTATACTTTAATTGCAGCAGAAAGTAGTAGAGGTCCCAGGTATCTGTTCTGCCTTTTGGTGGAACTTGTTTCCCAGACTCCTCTACATTGAAGTGTGACTCGTTTTTGGACCCAGGGCTGAGGGTGACAGTGATGTGCAGCCCTTTTAGATGTGGTACACAAAAGCTTCTCATGCTTAGTTCTCTCTGCCTCTCTTTATCCATTAAGTCCATGGAGGAGACTGAACTAGAGCAAGCACAGCCCCAGGTGGAAGGAACCTGGGGTCAGGCCTGGTGGCATCAGCAGAAGTCCTTTCTCTGACTCACACTGTGCTGTGGCATGCAGAGGAAATGAATGTGAAATAGCAGGCCTGATCTAAAGGGCTGACTAAACACATCAAGTGGCTTCTTAGTATTCCTTCATGGGATTGCTTAATCTTCCCTCTTTCCCAACAGCCTTAAATGTAGAACAGCTAGCTTAACAGGAGGACAATAATAGATTTTCAGGGTCAAAAGCACATCTGCAACTTGGGTCAGCAGAAAGGACTGGAAATTCCTTTATCTCTCCTTTAGAATGTCTTTAGACAATCTTTGATGTAAATTTTAATAATTGCTTTTTTATTATACTGGACTACAAAAGCTATAAAGTTTGGATTGCTGAATGAATAAATATATTTCATTTAATGGATTGTACTGTTTTTATTCCTCCAAGTAAGTCACAAAAGGAGAAAAGAACATTCAATAAAGGCATACTATGATTATTTCTCAAAAGTGGCCCAAAGCATTTTTACAGTTGGATTTGCTAAGTAATGGAGTATGTGTTCAAACACAGAAAAGAAATATGCTTCCCCAACTTTTCCAGAAAGATGTTTTAAGGTACTAAGTGATAGTCAACAGTGCTTGGGAAAAGTGTCCTTGCAGAAGGCCTGACTTGCTGCCCTGGCTCTAGTCTTCACATGATCTTTGATGTGACTAAAAACTGCCCTTAGACACTGCTTTGCATCTAAGCAAAGAGGACCCTGAAATTTCCTCTTAGTCACTGGCACACAAAAACTTGAGTGAGTGAGATGACAGTTTTGGCCTTTAAATAGATGGAGCTCATAGAAAAAAAAAACTTTCCTGAGTGTCGCAAGCCAGAGCCATCTCACATTGGAATAGTGAGGGAGACAGGTTAAGCAAGGTATGATAGGAAAAGTAGCCTCACTTCTAAAGGTTCACACCCAATGAAGTAGGACTAGGTAGGCATCAAGGTGACTTAGAGTCTTGCAGAGAAAGAGCCCGATGTGGAAGAAGAAACATAAGACAGAGAGGCCAATCCAAATGCTCTACCCAGGCTGTTTGCCTCTTAATCTAAAAAGGATGACTCAAAATCCATGCTTGCTCTGCATGGATGTTATAAGGATCAAGGGAGGTATTGAATATAGCACCTTTGCAGACCTTTGAATTCTGGGCATATGAAATCATGTTTTTTCTTTCTTTTAGGCAGGGACCTAACAGCATAAATGAACAGTTATCATTTTTTCTTTAATGGTTCAAATTTGGGCTTGAGATCCACCCACTTTAAAAATATCACTTTTATAAATGTCTTTAATATCTAAAAATTTTCAGGTGCTTAGGTTATTAATTAATCAATTTGGAAAATTATTATTTCCCTCCAAAATACCCAAAAGACCATCTCTCTTCTGCTGGCACACCTAGTCATAGTGATGCATTTTGGAGATGCTGTGCATTGACCAGGCATCTCAATTAGCATGAGGTCAGTTTTCTAGCAGTAACTAGACTTCCTGTACTTTGGGATTAGGCTCTGTACCTTGGCCCTTGTCATTCCTTGCCTAGTTGTTAAGTTCATGCCTTGCAAAGCTCAGGCCATGAGAAAACTAGTGTTCATTCAGCAAATGTGAGTTCAGCACTCTGTAATGTTACACCCACTCTGTTAATTACTTGTAGGATAAATGTTATAAAAAGAAATACGTGGCTCAGGGTAAATCTATCAGTTATTGGACAAATAAGACATCAATATCTGTATTATCATCATGTGTACAGACTCACATAGCACTATTCTATTTATTATTCATAAAGTATGATTTAATTTCTATCTTTTCATACCATCAAGATTATTATGGTAAAGAGCAAGAATTTGGTGTTGTTCAGGAAAAAAGAGTAATCAGATACCATTTAGCTCACTGGTAATTGTTGCTCATCATTTGTTCTAAAAAAAAAATCTGCTGAAAGTGGGTACTATTTTGTGTTAGTCATCTTCAGCCATCATTGACTGTGTTGAAACAAAGCCAGAGTGAACATTGATACCAGGTGCCTGTCCTAGCAGAATCCAATATCACACCTGCAGATAGAGTGTAAGATTACATCATGTGTCATGCCTGAGCACCACAAATGACTCTATACTTCATCTCAAATAACATTATAATTTACACTTGGAGACTTCAGACTCTGTTGCCTTGGCCAAATGAAAGTTTTTGCAGCCAAACACATCAAACTCAATATATTTCACTGTGCCAATGGGATTGTTTTCTTGAGAAAGTTGAACATAATTAAATCTATCAATGGCATTTCAAATAAAAATTACCTGTCCTGGAAAGGTAGACTTATAAAGATTTGGCTGTCAATTACAAGATGACATAGAGTTTCGTGTTGGAAACCAAAGACAAATGAAAGGGTTCCAGTGTGCTATGTGAATTAAATAAGAGTTAGCAGATGAAAGGAACAACAATGAGATCTTTTGTTTTACAAAAGTGTCATAGTTACAAAGGTATAAATTTAAAGTTGGAGAATCACTTCGGGGGAAAATAATGAAAACCCTCCCAAATCAAACCTTTTCTCAATCCAGAACATAAACTACAGTCATCTTCTCAGAACTTTTGGAAATACTGTGCAGATATTTCAACACCTACTCACCCCATACATTCTAATTTTCACCTTTGCACTTTGGTGCTTGACAGGCTTCTCTTAGAAAGCAGTCAATGTCACCTGCTCACACTTTGATCCGTGGATTGGAAAGCAGCTGTGCTTTGTTCAGAAAACCATTGCAAATGTTTACAGGAATAGAGGAAAGGAAGAATGTCCTCACAGCCTTTCTGCCCCATGAGCTTCTTCAAAGGCTTGGAGGAGCTTTCCATCTGCCTATTGGGTTTCTCTGACTTTTGGATTTGTTGAAGGGTTCTCATGTTCTCTAGGGAATTGTCCTACCATTTTGAGTCTTTCAGACACATTTATTCTATGTTTAAAATTGGTAGCCAATAGTCTTTGTAGTCTTGGGTCTGATTGAGTGGATGTCAGAGAAATCTTTACTACCCTAATACAAGAGAAACTCTGTCTTAACTATATCTTAGTTTTCTAGTATTTCCATGGAGACTGGAATCTCACAGTCTCAAAAAGAGAATGAAGATGCAGGACAGGGGAAGCTGGGATTTGTTTGAGTCTATACAATTTTTTTCAGGGGACTGCATAACAATTTAAAAGGTCCTGGATTCTTTGGAGGAAGATTGTACTGGAAGGAAGCTTGAAAACAACTATGTAAGGATTGAAAAGGAATCAAATAGATTCCAGATTCTTATCATTTCTGTGTTCTATGACCACAAACTTCTGGGGGACATCGCTTTACTATACAACTATGCATAAGTCAGATAATACAGAGGAATATGTACTATGTGTTGTGGACAAAATGAAGATCATCTCCTTACCAGGACCTTTTGGTCAATTTTTAGTTGTACCTGATTTTCTATAAAAACTCTTCTATTAATCCTATGGCAGGGGCCAGTACATATTAGGAAGCTCTTCTGGAGTAACAATTCCCACAATTTTCTGTGGCTTACGCTAGTGATTTTTTTCTTGACATTTTATGTTTGCAAGAGCTGCCATAGTTTCATTTGGATTTGTTGTGTCTGACCCAAGTATCTTCTCATCCTTGGACCTTGACTGAAGGAACAAGATCTACTTGGGAGAAGTTGCTCCTATACTGTTAGTCCAATAAAGCCATGTGACAAAGCCCTGCAGGGGCAGGTGGAATCGTAACTTTACTATAGGAAGACTCCAAGGGTCATGGAAGGATAGGTAGGATGCATTCCTTTTTACAGAGGGAGTGAGTAATTAGGAACAATAATAACTCTGTCATAGTATGTTGTTTTTACATGTCTTTCTCACACAATTTTATAGCTGTCCCAAGTAAATTCAGCTTTAGAGAGTCAGAAGTGTTAATGTACATGCAGCCAAAGAGCCTTTTAGTTTACTTGTTTAGATGTTTATTTATTCCTTCTATTATAGTCTGTACATGTAGTATGAATTAATATCTCCAATGTGTCATTTTTACTTTATTTAGTTTCAATTTAGCTCAATGAAAGACTATGCTGGGCTGAAGGAAATAGGTCTTCCTATACTGTATTTAAGTGATTTTTCTCTTAAGTTTAAATTTTACTTAGCTATTGATTTTATGATCATGAAATGTTTGTATTTTCTTCAAAGGAAGCTTCACACAGTTAAGGAATCAAATGCCAAAATTACTCACACAATTCTTCATAAGCAGTGACAGTAATTTACATGTAGCATTATCCCAAAGGATGTTTGAGTGCTCAGCTCTTCTGGTAATCAGTTGTCTAACACCCTAAGCCATTAGGTCATTAAAGAGTTCTTGGCACTTTACCTAAAGGCTTTTGGGTGTTAATCCCAGTTTCCTGGTCATATTCCAACTAGGGTAATGACTTTCTGACTTCTTAAATTACTCCTACAATTTTTGGTCAAACAGGATGTGCTTGCTTTCTGCCCCATGTGGTTTCACTAAGTGGCTTGCTTGTTAGAGATGTGCCTCTTATGTTGTAAATGAAATGAGGATAATTTAAAAGCATTTCTAAAAACTTCTGAGCTGTAAGTATGTGGTGAACTAGGTCATGAACCCACATGTGGTGCCTCTCCTGATGGAGACCTCAGCTGCGACCAAACATGAGCTCCTTCCTCCTTACAATTCATCCAGACGTGCTGTCCCTGAGTGAACTCAGGCTCAAAGGACACTCCGTGAATGGATGCTTGCCAGTGTCCCACTGCACCATTAGTGGGGTGATGCTGTGGAAGCCCCAGACCTTTTCCCCTCATTGAGCAAGATTTCATTCATTCATTCTTTGGGGAAGATGGGTTGAGTGAGAGATTATGAAAAATTGTTAGATTGCTCATCAGACACTATTTAAAAACCCTTTCCTATTTTTACATTTTTATTAATAGGATATGACGCAACTTGTACAAAATATAAATAAATAGTTGCTGAATGATCACTTATTATGTATATTTTGATTTCATGCTGATTTCTAAAATTTTCACCAACAAAGTCCATTTAATTAGTTTTTTTCCCTGTTGGTCTTTCCCTAGAAAGACTTTTTGACCCTTAAATGGAATGTATCAAGTAATAATCAATTCACTTTCTTAGTTTTCCAATTTTAACTATCAGAGTTGTAAATAGCTAATAAGTAGAGTTATTGATTCTTTTTAGCTTACTATTAGACTGTCAGCTCTTTTTATGGTAGAGATTTTTTTTCTTACTTCTAGCCTCATGGCTGAGGGTGGCCACAGACACATTTAGATACTCACTAAATATTATGGAAAGAAAAGAGGAGATGAGGGAAAAGAGAAAGAAGGAAAGAAGGAAGGAAAGAGAGGGAAAAAGGAAGGGATAGAGGAAGGAAGTGGGAAGGAGAGGACAAAGAAGGAAAAGAAGAATGAAGAGAAAGAGAAATGAGTGGTACAATCTTATTGTAGATACAAGTCCTCCATCAAAGAGAGTAAGCAAGGGTTTGCTTCTCCTTAAACACCTTGAGTATTCATGTGTGTACTCAGCCTGTTGTAGGTTGACAAGTGCTTAGTTTTGTCTATCGAACACACTTAGTATTTTTATTCATTTTCTGCTGCCTAACATTGCCTTTTTTCACCTGCATGGCTCTTTCTTCCAGCCAGCTCAGCTTGCTCACTTCAATGAGAGTGCCAATGGAGGTTTGCACAGTTGTAGAAGGCAGCAGGAGAAAGCCCATTGCTATGCAATAAGAATAACATAGTGGAAAACATTACTGTGAAATAACTCTCAAAAAAGACTTCAGGTCATCATTAAACAAGTAAAGTCCTTGTTTCTGGTAGAAGCCCTCAACATTCAATTGATTAGTCCCTACAGCAAATTAAATCAGTTCCTAAGCAACCAGCTTATTATTACTATTTATTATCAATTTATTTTGAAGTAGAAAATAAGATAAAATATTCTGCTTTTAATTTACTGAGGTTTTTGTTTGTTTTTTGTTTGTTTGTTTGTTTGTTTTTTTGAGACAGGGTCTCGCTTTGCAGTTCAGGCTGGCCCTGAGCTCACTATGTAGCCCAGGCAAGCCTCGAACTCAGCAATCCTCCTGTCTCTGCCTCCTGAGTGCTGGGATTACAGGCGTGAGCCACCATGCATGGCACTAATTTACTGAGGTTTTAAAAATAACTGAAGAAAATACTTACTTAGAAGTTTTTTTTACTAGAATAGTTAAGTGCAGGACTGGGAATGCAGCTCACCAGTAGAGGTCTTATCTTGCATGTGCAGTGTATTGAGTTCAGTCTTCAAGAAAAAAAAATCATGACTTTACACATGCATGAGTCACATTATTACATTGCACCTTATACACATGTACAAATAGTAAATGTTAATAAAGTGAAATTTGCAATTAAAAACTTTCACAGGCATATTTTATGAAGGAGAGTCTGAGTCAGTAGTAGATGAAGAGGCTGGATGCTCTTTCCCCACGCACAGGAGGTGCCCCAGCTATGTTGTAATAACAGTTATGGCCTTCCCACACTTATAGAGCCCTCTACTGAAATTCTCACCTCCACCACCATGGTGAAGGCTCGGCTGTCTTTCACATATGAATCCTTGCTGGGCTCCTCCTGAAAAGAGAAAACACAGTCGTGACCTCAGCAGAGGACACAGGCTGGAGACACACCTTTTTTATGAGAGCAGATTTTTTCCCAGTGTGACCAGGAACATGGGCTTCTCTGGTGCAGATGCTTTTCAGAGAAAGACTCCCAGTGGCAGATAGGGATACATATTTAAAGTTTGGCTTAGAAAGATGATTAGAATGAATGAGAGCATGATGTAACTTTGGTTTCTCATTAGGAGACATTTCTAAGCCTTCTAAACCATTCCTTTCCAGACTGCTAAAAGGTTTTGCAATAAAATGGAGCCCACTATTTTTCAAATCTTTGATTCTGGCCTATTCATATGGCTAAATCCCAGTGGTTTCTCTTTATTTTCTTCTTCTGATGGGCCAGAAAGATGGGAAGTAGAGTCTATCTTTAGCCAGGGTAGAGTAGCCTAGGTCATAGTGAGAATAAAAATAAGAGTGAAGTAGTCTGAGTTCTTATGTAACCTGCAATAATCAATGAAAAAAGTGGTAGATGAAACTAATATGGGGTCATAATGTTAAAGACCCAAATTCTAACGACCTGATATTCTGTTTTTTATTTCTTTCTTCTGCGTTTGATCATTTTATATGACTTTTTTTTTGAGAGAGAGAGGGTCTCACTTTGTAGTTCAGGCTGGCCCTGAGCTCACTATGTAGCCCAGGCAAGCCTCGAACTCAGCAGTCCTCCTATCTCTGCCTCCTGAGTGCTAGGATTACAGGCATGAGCCACCACGCCTGGCACTGTGGTATGTGGTATTGATTGCCGGTGGGCGTGAGTCACCACACCCAGCATTGTATGTGGTTACTGGGATCAAACTCAGGACCTTGTACTTGCGAGGCAGGCGCTGGAACCAGTGAGCTAAATCTCCAGCCCCCTATGTCATTTTATTTTGAGGATCGTTGTTACAGGAGCCTACCTTGGTAACAATGGGTTCATATGTTATTAAGCTTAATCACTAGCAATTTTCAACCAATGTAAATTATTATATGAAAATTTTCCAACAGTCCTTATTGTATGAGGAAAAAGGTTCTTTGTTAGTTTAAAACTCAAAATTTCACTCCTTTTTCCCCAACTTCCCTTTTCTTTGAGGTTACTCATGTTATCCTTTTCTGGTCTCCACTTACGATTTCAGTGTATGGACAAACGTAGATTTTTTTTTTCATTTTCTCTTATGCATTTTATAGCACTTGATAAGATTTTGGATAATCAAATCAGAAATTTATATAATAAATAATTCATCACTTTCCACAAGACTTGATTCTTCTCAAGCCCATCTGTGAGGGCTCCCAATCTCCCGGTGAGCACTGAGCCTTCCTCTCTGTTGCGGAGAACTCCCCCTACTTCATCCCTCAGCCAAGAACACCCTCAGACATAGTTGGAACAGGAAGAGTTAGGACCCAAAGAGTAAGGATTCCATTTGGAGTTTTGGCTTCTCTTCCCTTGAGGAGTGATACTAAGACAACTGGTCCAGGGAGAAAGGCTATACCACTGCATGATAATAAGAATAGGGCCCATTCCTCAACTCTAGTGGATGCAAGTTTCCCAACTTAATAGATGAATAAGAGGACCTGAGATTTGAAACCACTTATCCTAAGTCACATGGATTGTAAGTTTCAGAAGCAGGATTCAAGCCCAGCATTTATAAGAGGGGCTTGCTAATGCCTGCCCAAGGACCTACATCTAACTGACTGCTCAAAACATTTAGAGAGTTGGTAAAAATTTACCTAGATTCCCTATCATCCTTTGGGTTGAAACTTTTACATAGTTTTTGGATAAGTCTTAAGTCTTTGAATTTTATTTTTAATCATGTAGATAGGTGATTTGAGTATTTTTCTGAGCTCATAAATGACTTTATTCCCTTTGCCCATTCACTCTGTAGCTCTTCCATACAAAATGAATGATTTGAAATAAGAACACTGGTTCTCAAAAGAAAATAAAATTTTAATATTAACTGAAGAAACAAGTAAGTTCCATGAATATATTACTATTTCTGATATAAGCTCCATCAAAATTTGAGGGCCACGTTTCCAATCATTCACTGCTGTTTATGCAGTGAGGCTTTGTGGTCAGTCCTTATGAGGAATATGACAAGCAAACAGCACACGTGAAGTAGTCCAAGAATAATAAAACACAAGTCAGAAGAAAATTCTGCATTAAACAACAGACCAGGTAGAACAGAAACAGAGGAAAGTGAAAATGATGGAAACAGGAGAATTGGGGCATCATCATGATAGAGTGCCAGAATCATGTCTGAAAGAGTGAAGTAGGTTTAGAAAGGTTGATGGGGTGGTAATCCCACCTAGGAGTAGAAATGACGAGGCATACTTTGTCGCAGAGCAGGAAGAGACAATAGAGAGGTACTTCTGATATAGAGATTATATAAGGAACTTCAAATGATATCAGGGAAATACTATAACTCCTGATCTGTTAGATGTCTGATACACTGTGTTCTCTAAAATCGGAGAATAAATTCTAGTAAAGGGTAAGAAATATTTACTAAGGGAAAGATAGCTTCTGTCTGAGAGAGATAGGAGGGGCCCCAGAAAATAGGTTGCTGTGGATTCCACTTACAGAGAAGGCTTTATAGAGCAAAGTCTTGAAGTGGGTATGAAGTTATGAGGTGAGGAATTGTAAGGTGACCCAAAACAATGGTCAATTAGTAAGATTAGAAGTATACTCACTTCTGCGATACTGATCCAATAGGGAAGCAAGTCCTACAAAGAACAAAAGCTTTCCTGGGCTAGTGACATGCATAGCAGAAAACACAACCCAGGACCAGGCTGTGCGCCATGATCTGATGAGCAGCAGTGCTGGCAGTTTTTCTTAACTTTGGATCCAGTAATGCTTTTTCTCTGTCCTGTGGGTCAGGCTGGTTTTGGAAGTGAGACATTTATTTCATTCTCCCTTGAAAACAAACTTTACATCATTGATGTGCCGCTAAAAAATGCTTGTGATGAATTCCTGCCTCTAAGCCAGTTCCTATGACTCAGATGGTGTGCATTTCAAGATTCTCGCAACATAATTTCACATAAAAAAGAAACATCTTCCATTGGGCCAACTCTGAGAAAACTACCTGCCTTGTATCACTAATATGTAGATAGATTGATGCATAGTCATGTGTCTTCAAAGACCTGGATAATCATCTTTGTTTGCGAATTCCTTATTAACATCGAGATAAATGTTATCATAAATTTGAACTATAATATTGTGAGCTAAGTATTTGGTCTTTAAAATTCATTTCCAGAATATTCAATAGCATGAGTCTAAGGGCTGGATGGCACTTTCCCAATTGGATAAAGTTTGAGATTTTCTTGGTCTCCGTTTTCTTTAAGCAAGATGATAAACACTTAATAAGAAGATGGAACTTATGGAAAGTAGCCAGAACAGAATAGCATTCTACCAAAAGGAATTCCACTTCAGATGCTGTGCTGGAAGAAATCTCTGACTTGGGCTCCTTTTCCCTTTTGATGATGGTTTTAAAAACTGTGAAAACAGAGAAAGCCAAGTGTGTGGTCTTCAGCAATTTCATAATAGTCTGCAGGAGACTGAGGGGGTGGTGGTTTGCTGGAACAAATGATTAGCTTTTTCTTTATGATGACAGAAAACAGTTGCAGTTCAAAAATGCCAAAGGTTCTGCAGCCCTCCCTTTTGGCAAATTGTTAGGTAATCGCTGCTTCCAGGTGGTGCTTTCAATAAAGACCTTGGAAAGTCACGTCTTCCAGAGGATGGCCTCAGGCAGAGCCATTGTCAACAGAGAAAGCTGTAGAATCATTGGGGGTGGGGCTAGTAGAAAGGCTCTGAATTTTTCTTCAGGCGAATCTATTTCTCAGTTCCCAATGAGTTCCAAGGCCTCTGTCCTGGTCCACGAGAGCTCTCCCCTGAGTTTCTCAAGCAGAACAAAAGGAATCCTTCTTATGTTCTATTACTAATATTATCATCATTACTTGAAGTTATCCTAGGAAGCATGGCTCTATTTTCATAAAAATCAGCTTAATCAAATAGGTTCTCATTAACTAATAACCTTATTTAAAATATACCAGCTATTTTGACTTAAAAGCAAACAAAAAAACCAAAAACCAAAAACCAAAAACCAAAAAACCTTTCCCAGGGGTCAAGGAATTACCTCAGGCACAGCGCCTGCCTAACAAGTGAGAGTTTGATCCCTGGTACAAACAAAACAAAACAAAACCCACAAAAAACAAAAATCTTTCCCAAGATTGGTTTTAATTATGTCATTTTCATGGAAATCTGACCAACCTGGTGTGGAACTGGAATTTTGCACTAGCTTTGCTCTTTCAAGGTGCTGCAATAATGTGGAGTGGAAAGCAGCAGATGTGTGGGTAAAGCTGAGTAGCTGGGCATGGTGATACATGCCTGTAATCCCCCCACTCTGGGAGGCTGAGGGAGGAGGGTCCAAAATGTGAGCTCAGCCTGAGCAAGATAGCAACACCCTCTCTCAGTAAGAGACAGAGAGATTGAGAGAGAGAGACAGACAGACAGACAGACAGACAGACAGAAGAAAGAAAGGAAAAGGAAGAAAGAAAGAAAGAAGAAAGCATGAAAAAAGAAAAGAAAAAAGAAAAAAATAGAGTAAAAAGCTGAGGAATGTAGCTCAGTATCGATGCCCTATGAGCAAACAAACAAACAAAAAAGGCTGCATCCTTTGAGGCCAGTTGAAATTTCTTTTTTTTTCTTTTTGTTTACTGTTTATTTTTTTACATATTTTATTTATTGGTACATTATATATACACACATCATGATTATGCTCAATATTGAGAACTTGTACCTTGTACCATGACTCCATTCTCATTTTTCCCCTTCTCCTACCCACCCCACAACCCACCACCCCTAAATGCACCAGCTTTATTTCCTTTTTTACCATGAACATTTTTCTTTCCCCTCATTACTTACCCCTAAGTAATGGTAGGTCATGGTAGCTGGTAGGTCGTGGGCTATGGCATCATGTAAAGTGCAGTAGGCCCTTTGGCACATAAAAGAGAAGATGCCATATATCGTGGAACCATGGAGGAAGGTCACACTGTCTCTGAGGAGTATTTTAATTGACGAGGTTGGTCTGCTTTCAATTAGAATACTTATTATAGGCCATTTCTCCTCAAAGGTTTCCCTGATCCCAGCAACAGCATATTTTTTGGACACTGAAATTTATTTGAAGTTTCTTGAGATCCTTACCTTAGTGTAGCTACTTTTATAATGAAGTACACATTCTTTTACCTAAGATGAGAGGAGGGGCCCATGTTGGTTTTCTTGCTAGAGTGTCTAGTAGTTGTTCAGTACAGTTACGAGCAGTGTTCCATAAATGTTTGTTGAGCTGAGGCATTGCCCACCCCCAGGAGTTCAGAATCCAGCCAGACAGAAGGATTAAAGGACTGGGACAGATCACACCCCCTCCCCCTTGCACAATATTTTCATCGAATAAAAATGCATTTAAAATGAACATCAAAGGCAACTTTAAAAGTGAAAAGTAATAACAAAAGGCTAAAATGCTCCCCAAATTGCATGTTTGGATACAGACAGAGCATCCATTCTGCATTCTGTGGTTGCTGTGGTGACAGAGCTGGTTTATAGCTAACTGTTAGACACAGACACATCCATACATTTTTCTTTTAATTGCCAACTGAGTGTCTCTTTTTAAATATTTTATTCTCTTGTCATCCCAGCACCACCACCTTGTGGCTCAGCAAACCACACTGGCAATGCCACAGATCAACAAGCACACAACACTAGCAGCAGGGTGCACAGTTTGAACCCAATGACAGAATGGGGAAGGTGGGCATGCGTCCCTGTGACCAGCATATTTAAGATACAATCAAGATTGAAACTTCCTGTGTTGAGGAAGTATATTTGTATTTCCACTGACTATGTTTGGTATCCTGATATTTCCTCATTTGTTTTAGTATCTCTTCATGATTTTTACACTTGACTTATTTTTGGGTTGTTTTTGTACCCAACTGGCTATTTGATTAATATTCAGTTTCCATGTCTTTGGTAAATTCCTACTATGTGGCCAGAGGTCACCTCAACTAGAGTTCCATTAATACACAAACTTAGGGGTAGCTCTCTTAGTTGGTCAACACCCTGTGATGTCAGCATGATGGCCAGTTATTTAACAATGCATTTCTTAGAACTTGTCCCTGTTCCCACCATTTAACCCTGTGTGACTAATGCTTGCTTAAACTATTTGAGCACTGAATTAAATTAAGTTAAAGTATTGAATTAACAGAACAAAAGTCTTAAACAATGTCTCTGATCATTACTGGGAGGTGTTGGCTTTTACTTAAAATAGAGTTGACATGAAAGTGAAATATTTCAGGCTTCATAAGTTTGATTTGTGAAATTGAAAAGTGATTCCTTCAGCTGCATCTGTGTCAGTACATACCTGTCCAGGGTTGTCTGACCCTAGAATGTCATTCATGAGTAAGACTTCAGTGTTCAGGTGATAGAAGACAGCATTATAAATATGAACCAATGCACAAAATGTAGTATTTTATATTTTACAGTACTATATTTTGCAGCCTCTAGTTCCATCTCCTCTCTCCTTGAGACATTTGCTGTCTACCCACTAATGGTCAAAGGCTTTCTCTCCTCTTAAATTTTTTTTCTTGGTAACTTTCAGTACCAGTGACCTAAGCCATGATGGGGAACTCTACGTAACAGCATTTTCTATTTTAGACTGTTCTTCATATAATATTGTGCTTATTGGACTGAAATTTTTGTAGTGTCATCTACATTTGGTGCTTATGCTCTAGTCATATTTTTAAGCCATGATTTGTCTGAATGACCCACATTATATAAGTTAAAATCTAAGACACTGAAAATAATTTTAAACGAATAGAGATGACAGATTATCAATTTTTCTTCTTCCAGCTGTCAGGTGTAGACACAGTGAGGATCTGGGTGGCAGTTTTCCCATGATGCCTGCTCGACAGTGTTGCTGCACCACTGCACAGCAGAGGCCCACAGAGGGATCTGGCTCCAAACAGGCCCATTTCCATATAACAACTTAAGCGTTAGATATGGAAACAAGTTCCATCTGATCTTTCTTTCTTTCTTTCTTTCTTTCTTTCTTTCTTTCTTTCTTTCTTTCTTTCTTTCTTTCTTTCTTTCTTTCTTTCT